>CAUYRH010122395.1:0-34409 GCA_963574655.1 Perodicticus potto | reverse complement strand
TTAATGAAAGAAACTAAACATATATGTTAACTTGACATGAAGTGGACTGTTAAATAAACTAATAATTAACAGTCTAGCCTAGGAAGAATAATTAAAAAGCTTAAGATTTTAACAGAGTATATTTACCTTAGAATGGAGTCACAGACTAAAAATTTAAAGACAAGTTACCTTGTAGGATACATTCCTTAGGTTGTCCAAACTCCAAGAAAATAAATGAACTTTATCTAACATAAACTAAACTAGTTTCTAAATATAGCATAAACTAAACCAGTTTTTAAAGATGTTTCTTCTTTGTGACTGTCTTACACTTACTATGTATGGTTTTGGTTTTATTTTGTTTTATTTTATTTTTGAGACAGAGTCTCACTCTGTCACCCTGGGTAGAGTGCAATGGTGTCATACCTTACAGCAACCTCAAACTCCAGGATTCAAGCAATCCCCCTGCCTCAGCCTCCCAGGTAGCTGGAACTGTAGGTGTGCACCACAACGCCTGGCTAGTTTTTCTGTTTTTTAGTAGAGATAGGATCTCACTTTTGCCCAGGCTGGTCTCAAACTCCTGAGTTTAGACAATCCACCTGCCTCAGCCTTCCAGAGTGCTAGGATTACAGGCATGAGCCACCGCACCCAGCTTATGTGCGTTATTGACAGGGCCCTATGAGCAAACGATTATTCCTTTTTTTTTTTTTTGAGACAGAGACTTAAGCTGTTGCCCTGGGTAGAGTGCCATAGCATCACAGCTCACAGCAACCTCAAACTCCTGGGCTTAAGTGATTCTCTTGCCTCAGCCTCCCGAGTAGTTGGGATTATAGGTGCCCACTACAACGCCCGACCATTTTTTGGTTGTAGTTGTCATTGTTTAGCAGGCCCAGGCCGGATTCAAACCCACCAGCTCTGGTGTATGTGGCTGGTACCTTAGCCACTTGAGCTACAGGCGCCACCACGATTATTCCTTTTAAAAAATACTATCCATAAGACCAAAAATCAATTTATAACAAAGATATTTGCACCAGAATGTTTCCTGCAGCCCAATTCATAATTTCTGAGTCATGGAGGAAGCTCAAGTGCCCATCAACCCACGACTGGATTAATAAATTGTGGTATATGTACACCATGGAATATTATACAGTCTTAAAAAAGATGGAGACTCTACCTCTTTTATATTTACATAGGTGGAGCTAGAACATAATCTTCTTAGTAAAGTATCTCAAGAATGTAAGAAAAAGTATCCAATGTACTCAGCTCTACTATGAAACCAATATATAAGCACCCACACTTCCATATGAAAGCTATAACCCAACTACAGCCCAAGATGGAGGGGAAAGAGGAGGGGGAAGGGAGGGTGGAGGATGAGTGGAGAGAGGATAATTGGTCGGACCACACTTATGCTGCATTTTACAAGGGGACATGTCAAATCTACTAAATGTAGAGTATAAATGTCATAACACAATAATTAAGAAAGTGTGGTGAAGGCTATGTTAACTAGTTTGTTGTAAATATTTCAAATTGTATATAAAACCAGCACATTGTACCCCATAAATGCATTAATGTACACAGCTATGATTTAATAAAAAAAAATAAAAAGAGGAAATGACAACCCAGAAAAAAAAAATAAAATAAAATGATAAAGGGGTGGGGAAAGGAAGAGCAGAGAGAGGGAAGGAGCGAGGTGGGTGGGGTCTTGGTGTGTGCCACACCTTTTGGGGGCAAAACACGATTGTAAGAGGGACTTTACCTAACATATGCAATCAGTATACTACCTGGTTTCTTGTACCCTCAATGAATCCTCAACAATAAAAAAAAAAATGATAAAATATTATGATTAAAAAAAATCATGCTTGAAGCTAAATCGATTAATTTGCCACTTTAAACAACTTACTGTTTGATAGTTCACCATAACTGCTTGTGTTTGTGTGTTTGTAAGTTTGTGCATCTAAGACCATTAAATATATTGTGTATTAATTTAAAAAATACATTTTTTTTTATTTTTACATGTCTCTCATTTTTTAAGAAGCACATTTAAAAGCCAGCTACATTCCCAAGAATTTTACATCTTGGGTCTAAGCCCCCATTTTTTCCATGGTAATAACATTCCAATTTTATAATGAAATGCTGAAGAAAATATAGATAGTTGTATATGCATGTATATATGCATCAACTTCAGATTTATTTTATTAGATTGGGTATTTGTTAGGCAGTGTAATCAGAAATGTTTATGGTAAAACTTGCTAAGGAGAATTTTGAGTTTCTGATTTCCTGGTACTGTGCCTCATTGTCAGTTTGGGGGAATGATTCTATTTCTGGGCATATATTTGGAGTTTTCCTTGCTGTGAAGGACTTTGTACAGTAGGAATTAATCTTGATGTCTTGCATACAATGAGTTTTGTTATAGTGAAATATCGAACAGTTGTAAGGTTATCAGAGCTGTTAACAGATTAAAGAAACTCTGCTTTTAATGTTTTTATGACATAAACTCTAATCTATGTCTCAATTTACACACCTAAATTTTTGTTTATTTTCCTTAAAGTAAGCTGGGTTCAGTAATAAAAAAAATAGTAGTGATAAAGTATTTTCATAGTTATTGTTAATTATTTCGGTGTTTTAACTTTTAAAGTTCATGACTAGACATAGGCTAAATTAGTAAATTTTCCCTCCTGTTTCCCACAGTCTCCTTTTCCCTGTCAGTACATGATGCTGTCTTTCTTGGTTATTTAATACCTGTTCTCTTTGATTAAAACCACCTTAGAAAAAAATCCAGAATGCATTGATATCAACATATGAGTAATTTGCCTATAATAGCTTCAGGTATTACACAGAAGAATAACTAATTTACTTTTATGATGTCCAGGTGGTTATACAATTCATGACAAACCAAACCCCAGAGGCGAAATTGTAATTGGCGGACAGAATATCTCCATGGGATACTTTAAAAATGAAGAGAAAACGGCAGAGGATTATTCTGTGGATGAAAATGGACAAAGGTGGTTTTGCACTGGTGATATTGGAGAATTCCATCCCGATGGATGTTTACAGATTATAGGTCAGTGCATTCTCTGTAACTTCAACTTGGACAAAAGGTAATGTTGGTCAGGTCATTGATAGGAGTGATAGTTCTTTTAGTTCAAAGTTTGGGTGAGTTATTTAACTTATGTATGAGCTTCCATCTGCAAAATAGGGATAACAATATCATCCTCATAAGATTGTTGTGAGGATTAAAAGAGTTGATACCTACATGTATATATATGTGTATATTTGTATATATATATATGTGTGTGTGTGTGTGTGTATACTAATAGATATTATTATATATATAATGTTTGAAGCAGTGCCTGAACCTTCTTAGTGTAAGCAGTAATAACAGTAGCAGCATTGGGGGTGGGCAAAATAGCAGATTGGCAATGGGAAAACAAAAGGTGCTCAGAGGAGGTCTTTTATGGCCAACCACGTGTGGTTCTGTATAACTATGTACTATAGCGTACCCTATTCTAGGCTTTCCTCACCTTTTACCTCCCCACCCAAGGGGCAATGTTGGCACATTTTGTCCTGGTGGCTATTTATATATGGCTCTAATTAGGCCTGAACCTTAGGAAGTTGATAAAATCAATCCTCAGCACCTAGTATGTTTTGAGAATGTCAGTTGCTTTGGCACTGCCCTTATTGAGCCTCCTGATGTAGGTCTTTAAATTCAAAAAGTGACTCCAAAATGTGCTCCTATGCTATTCACTTTGAACAGGTAAAAGTTAAACTAGAAATTGACTTGCTAAGGAGGACCACTCTGCAGGATCCTGGTCAGATTCTTTTCAAACTATAGCGTTTTCTTAGTCATATCTCTAGTGACCCATTTCAATGTGTTGCTGGACCTCACAATATCAGGCCTGAATATAGTTAGAAATTTCTTGGGAAAATTGGTTCTTCACCTAGAAATTTGATCTGCTAAACCAAGAAGCATGGTGAACTACTAAGCCTTTTGTTTTTTCTTGATCCTTAATTGCACTGGAATTGAAAGTTATTTCTGTAAACTGGATTCCCAGGCTCTGGGTAGGCAAACGAGCACTCACATGAAGATTATGAGGCAGGCTGATAATTATTTGAGCTGTGATATCCTGTGCCAGCATTTTCTTAGAGCACTGTCATTTTAATAAGATATGTCAACTGTGGAAAGGGGGAGTTAACATTGGTTGAATGAGTTCTATATGCTGGACCTTATGCATCGTGCCTTTAGGAGGTAGGTACCAATATTCCTGATAAAATTGAAAGTTAGGGAGATTAGCTGACATGGTCAAGAACATTTAGCTAGCTACTACTGGGAAAAGCTACCATTCAAATTTAATGCTCCCAAGTCCTTATTCCTTCCATTAGCTTTATTATAATATAAAAAGATAGTAATAAGTTGTTAAAGCTTTGGGTATAGGGTATAAATTTTAGCCAATACCTTTTCACCTCTTTAATTAGGCATTTTCTTTTTCTTCTTTTTTTTTTTCTCACTTTATGGCCCTCGGTAGAGTGCTGTGGTGTCACACAGCTCACAGCAACCTCCAACTCCTGGGCTTAGGTGATTCTCTTGCCTCAGCCTCCCGAGTAGCTGGGACTACAGGCACCCGCCACAATGCCCGGCTATTTTTTTGTTGTAGTTTGGCCAGGGCCGGGTTTGAACCCACCACCCTCGGTATATGGCACTGCCCAGGCAGTTTCTTTTTAACTGAAGTATTATATACAACAAAATTTTAAAATAGTATCTTTTTGTTGTTGTTGTTTTGTTGAGACAGAGACCCACCCTATGCCCTGAGCAGAGTACAGTGGTGTTGCAGCTCACTGCAACCTCAGACTCGGGCTGTGGGTATCCTGCTGCCTCAGCCTCCGAAGCCGCTGGGATTATAGACGCTCTCCACAGCACCCGGCTGAGTTTTTCCATTTTTTTCAAGTTGGGGTCTCACTCTTGCTCAGACAAGCCTCGAACTCCTGAGCTTGAGCAATCCTCCCGCCTCAGCCTTCCACAGTGCTGGGATTACAGGCATGAGCCACTGCGCCTGGCAGTATCTTTGTAAATAAAGACTAAAGCATTGAAATTGAAAGAAAGTCAGAATTATGCATACCTTAATGAAACAGACTATGGGTAACTTAACATTCTTCATGACTTACAGATCGTAAGAAAGATTTGGTGAAGTTACAAGCAGGAGAGTATGTATCTCTGGGGAAAGTGGAAGCTGCACTGAAGAATTGTCCACTTATTGACAACATCTGTGCTTTTGCCAAAAGGTAAGTTTCAAAAGTTGCATCTTGTGTTTCATGTACTAACAGTAAAAGGGTAATTAGAAAAGAATTCAATTACGTATTATCATAAGGGTTACATCAGATTACTCTTAGAATTTTCATCACAGTTGGGAAATTCCATATTTATGAAAGTTCTTGAATTCAGTAGTTTGAAGATCACTTGCGATAACTCAGACATTTTTAACTACAGGGTTCCCTAAAGTCACCATACATAGGGGAAATGGCTAATTATAGCTAAACGTACCTTTATTTACAGAATACTCATTACAAAATTTTACAAACAGGTAGACAACCCATAGAGAATATTTTGCAAATATTTTGTAAAATGGTGTAATGAATATTTTGTAAATAAAGGAACATTTAGCTAAAATTTCTCATTTTCTCTATGTATGCCAACTTTAGGAGTGACTTTTGGGACACCGTATACTTTTTGGTCACCTGCATGTTGGTAAATAGTTAGCTATGTGACAAAAATTATTTAACATCCATAATTGAGGCTTGGCATAAGTAATTTTCCCAAAAAGGTAACATAGTTTGTACATGTTGCGATGAATTGAGATGAGTTTTGAACCCAGGCTTTTCTAAATCAAAAGCCTAAGAGATTGCATCGTTTTCTTTGTACGTTAATATATTTTATTTTTATAGCCTAATTCTTTATTTTTTATATTGTAATTGTGGTTAAAAACTCTATACCATAAAATTTACCATCTTAGTCATCTCTAAGTGTGCTATTTAGTAGTGTTAAGTATATTTACATTGTTGTGCAACCTATCTCTAGAATTTTTGTTTTTTTTTTTTTTTGGTCACCTTTGATAGAGTGTCGTGGCATCTTAGCCCACAGCAACCTCAAACTCTTGGGTGCCCGCAATCCTCTTGCCTTAGCTTCCCACGTAGCTGGGACTACAGGTGCCCGCTACAATGCCTGGCTATTTTTTTTAGCAACAGGATCTCACTCTGGCTCAGGCTGGTCTCGAACCTGTGAGCTCAGGCAATCCACTGACTTCCCAAGTGCTGGGATTACAGGTGTGAGCCATCGTACTTGGCCTTCTCTAGAAGTATTTATTCTTCTTCTTTTTTTTTTTTTTTTTTAATGAGACAGATTGTCTGTCACCCTGGGTAGAGCACTGTGGGGTTATAAGTCACAGAAACCTTAAAGTCTTCGGCTTGGGCAGTCCTCTTGCTTCAGCCTCCCAAGTAGTTGGACTATAGGTCCCCGGCACAACGCCTGGCTAGTTTTTCTATTTTTAGTAGAGAAGAGCCTCACTCTTGTTCAGGCTGGTCTGGAACTCCTGGGCTCAAGCACCCTACCTGCGTTGGCCTCCCAGAGTGCTAGAATTACAGGAGTGAGCCACCGTGCTGCCAGAATTTTTATTCTTGTGGAACTGAAACCCTATATCCATTAAACAGCAGCTACCCATTTCCTCTTCCCTTAGCCCATGGCAACTACCATTCTACTTTCTTTTTCTATGAATTTGACTACTCTCAATACCTCATATAAGTAGAATTACACATTGTTTTTTTAATGATTGGCTCGTTTCCCTTAGTCTAATATCCTCAAGATTTATCCATTCATATTGTTGCATGTGTCAGAATTTCCTTTTTAAGACTGAACAATATTTCATTATACGTATATAATATATTTTGTTTATATATTCATCATCAGTGGACACGTGGGTTACTTTCCCCCCTTGGCTATTGTGACTGTGACCATAAGTATGCAAATATCTCTTTGAGATCTTGCTTTCAATTCTTTGGGATAGATACCTGGATGTAAAATTGCTGGATCATATGGTAGTTCTATTTTTAATTTTTAAGGAACTGCCATATTGTTTACCATAGCAGCAGCACCATTTTTATATTCCTGAAACAGTCCACAAGCGTCCCAATTTCTCCACCTCCTCTCTAACATTTGTTTCTGTTTTTGTGATAGTAGTCATCCTTATGGGACGCTTGTGAACTGTGCGAGGGGAATGTCTCATTTTGGTACTGATTTGCATTTCCCTAATGATTAGTTCTGTCTAGTATCTTTTCATATGATTGTTGGCCATTTGTTTAGCATCTCTAGAGAAATGTCTATTCAAATTCTTTGCTTGTTTTTTAATTGGGCTATTTGTTTTTTGTTGTTGAATTGTGTGAGCCCATATAGTAGCCCCTTATCAGGTATATGATTTGGGTAAATGTCTTTCCCATTCCCTAAATTGCCTCGGCACTCTATTGATAGTTTTTCCTCTGATGCACAGAAGTTTTAAATTTTGATGTAGTCCCATTTATTTGTTTTTGCTTTGGTTTCTTGTGCTGTTATGTCACATCCAAGAAATAATGCCAAACTCATTGTCATAAAGCTTTTCCCCTGTGTTTTCTAAGGAGTTTTACAGTTTTAGCTCAAATATGTAGGTCTCGATCCATTTTGAGCTAATTTTTGTATATGTTGTAAGGTAAAGGTCCAACTTCATTCTTTGCATGTGGATATCCAGTTTTCCCAGCACTATTTGTTAAAGAGATTGTCCTTTCTCCATTGAATCTTCTTAGCACCCTTGATGAAGATCAGTTGACCGTAGATACAAGAGTTTGCTTCTGGCTTATCTTCTTATTCCATTAGCCTATATATCTTTATGCTGGTACCATAGTATTATTACCATTTCCTAATGAAACTTTGCTGCGATATTATGCTGGTACTATTTTTTAATGAAACTTTAACAAATAAGTTAAATATATATTTGGAATTATCTGTACACTACTGTTTCATTGAATAATTTGTCTTCAATGTTTTAATTTCCATTTTATTTTTCTAATTTTTTAGCGACCAGTCCTATGTGATCAGTTTTGTGGTTCCTAATCAGAAAAGGTTGATGCTTTTGGCACAGCAGAAAGGGGTGGAAGGATCTTGGGTAGATATATGCAATAACCCTGCCATGGAAGCTGAAATACTGAAAGAAATTCGAGAAGCTGCAAATGCCAGTAAGTGAGAAATTATTCGTCTGTTGTAATTCTTAAAAGTCAACTAATGATGTCTTCTGCGTTAGGTTCTTCAAGATGTTTGTTTTAATAATAAAACACAGGGTTTTAAAAAAGCAACCTTTAATATATATATATATATATAATGGATATTTGTGGTGGAAGGATCCTTAAATGTCATATAGTAGAATAACCTATCTATCTGGTTCTTTATGGAATGTTACAAAATTCCTCCCAAGTGATCCTTTGTTTGAAATGGTCCATCTTTGGATAGATTTGTCACGTAGGTCTACCTTGTATCTACAAAGTAGGAACTAGTAACTGTTTAGTGTTATAACCATAACCATGCTTTATAGTTTGGCTGTGTAAATGGACTGTCTCAGATGGTGCAGTAATAATCAATTGGAGAACATCTGATTATATACTATGTGCCAGGAATTTTAACATGTACTACATATATAGAAGGTAGTAATATACATTTCCTGCTCTGAAATAGTTCATTATTCAGTGAGAGGGATGCACCAGACAGCAATCTTAACAGCAGTAGAGAGATGAACAGGAAATCACGGTACCACAGATGAGGGTACCTAACCCTACCTGAGAGGTCATGGAAACTTTCCTTGTAGAGGTGTCACTTAATCTCATTTTTAAGGGTTGATTAGAAGTTAACTAGGGAGGGCATTCTAGTCTAAGGAGCAACATGAGTAAAGTCACAGAGTTAGGAAAAAGATAGTGTGTTCAGGGAACTACAAGGAATTCTTTGTTACTGGTTCAAAGAACAAAGTTCAAGATGAGACTGGACGTTAAGCAGAGAGCAAGTCATATAGTGCTTTGTATACTTTGTTCAGAAATTTGGATTCAGTCCTGTAGGCAATAGGAGGTTTTACCAAGTTAGTGATGTGGTCAGATTGGCATTTTAGGTAAGTTCAATCACTCTGGAGGCTGTGCTGAAGGTATATTTGAGGGGGACAGCACTGAGGCAGGAGGCCAGTTTAGGAGGGCTGTCACAGATGCCTAGATGAGAGTGGAAATAAGGAGGGCCTGAACCAGGGAATCAAGAAACATTTAGCAAGTGAAAGTGGTGAGCTTTGATGATTTTAATTGGTTAATGCAAGGGAAAAGAGAAGTCCAGGATGGCCCTCAGGTTTGTGGCTCAAATGATAAGGTGGATGTCACTACTGATTGAGCTAGAAAATACAGGAGGAAGAGCCAGCATATATAAGAAGAGGATGAAGTCAGTTTGGGATATGCATAGTTTGCAATGCCTGTTTGGATAATCAGACTTCAAATGTTCAGCAGACAATTGCTACAGGGTAAAGAACCTGTGGCCTTGGGGCCATATATGGCCTTTTGGATCCTTGAATGCAGCCTTTTTACTGAATCCAAATTTTACAGAACAAATCCTTTTAATAAATGATGGGAGAAAAAAAATAAATGATGGGAGAGGCCTGCAGTATACTATAGATACAGTTAAGAGATAATTTGAACTGTGAAGGTAGATGTGCTGACCTTGAAAGAAAATGTAAAGTGAGAACAGGAGGCTTAGGACTGGCCCCTGGACAATACCAGCAGGTAAGGAATGGATGGAGGAAGAGGTGTGCATGGAAAGTGTGATTGGCAAGGTGCTAGGAGAGCAAAGCCAGTGCAGAGCACTGCTCAGAATATCAGGAAAGGGAGTAATCTTCAGAATCCTCAGTTTCAAATTAGCAAAAAGAGCTGACAAAGTTTACTGGAACACTGATTGGGCCAGGTTTTCTTTCTTTTTTTGGTGAGACAGAGTCTCCCTCTATTTCCCAGTTTAGAGTTCCATGACATCATAGCTCATGGCAACCTCAAGCTCCTGGGTTCAAGCAATCCTCCTGCCTCAGCCCCTTGAGTAGCTGGGACTACAGGCATGCATTGGCATGCTCAGCTAATTTTTTCTATTTTTTAGTAGAGGTGGGGTCTTGCTTTTGTTCAGGCTGGTCTTGAACTCCTGATCCTAAGCAATCCTCCCAGAGTCCTAGGATTATAGGCATGAGCCACTGCACCTGGCTTTCTAGGTCAGTTTTGTAACCTTTTGAGTTTTCATTTTTATTACTGTGATCAGCATATGTAATTTTTAAAATATCAGATGGTATTACAAGAGGTGCATCAAATAGTAGCCCATATTGTACCTCTCTTCACTCCCAAGTCTCATCCTTTTTCAACTTCAACTGTTTTTTAAAAATTTCTGGCATTTGTCTCCATTTTTCTAAAGAAAATGGTTATATTGCTTTCTTGACTTTCTCATCTGAGATGTTATCTATGGACTTCCAACCATAGAAGATGATTTAAGTTTCATATCCATTCCCCTAAACATACACTTCCTTTCCCAGGACATAGTAGTACAATTTTACATTTTATACCTATGTTAACATTATGACTATGAAACCATTCACAGCTGAACTACATAGTGTTTTATGATTATATTTCCCTTCTTGGACAACTTTCTGTTTTTTCCTGGATTTATAATTTCCTCTCTTCTTCCTTGGTTTTCTGTGTACCTATTCTTAATTCTTCCCCTAGACACTGATACAGTTTAAAAATTCTCTCAAATACAGGAAAATATGGTATGTTTATATATATGTTTTTTCTTTGAGATGTCCTTCTTAGTGTCCTTTGTCCTCATGCTGAAATTTAGACTGTTTGCTCCCCAGGGCTTCCTTTTACTATCATCCTGGAAATTACCTTTGCCTCTCCTGTGTTGGATCTTGTTTCCTGGATCTCATGTCTATCTTTGTCCTGGCTTACTGGCTGGTTTGGGTAGAACACATCCTCCAGCAGCTTCCTGAGAAAGGTGCATAGGAGGTAAATTTTTGAGACTGTGCTGTGTGCCTAAATATGTCTTCTTTTCTATCCCCCCCTTTTAAAGGCACGGGTGGGTATCTATTAGAATTCTAGATTGTAAATAATTTTTCCTTAATACTTTGCAGGCTTTGCTTCATTGTCTTCTAACTTCACTGTTGCTGGCTGAGAAATCCAGTGCCATCCTGGTTCCTGTTTCTTTGTGTATGAACTATTTTATTTCTCTGAGCTTTCAGAATTACAATGTTAATTTTTGGTGTTCTGATAGTTCGTGGTGATATGCCCTGTATGGGTCTTTGATCATTTATCACTGTGCATAGTTGGCACAGGCCTTTTTAATCTGGGGATCTCTGCTCTTCAGTTCTGGGAAATATTTGTTTATCTGCTTTTTTTGGTTTGCTTCTTTCCCCCATAGTTCTCCCTGACCCTATGGTTGCGGGGGGCGGGGGGTGTCTGTGTGTGTTTCTGAGACTACTTTTATATGGCTATTGGACCTCTTGCTTTCATCCTCTAATTTTCTTTTCTTTTTTCTTTTGTTTCCTATTTCATTGTCTTATTGGTTTATATTCTGGCAGAGTTTCTTTATAACTCTTCTATTTACTGAATTTCCAACTTTCACTCTCAGAATTATAAGTTTCAAGAGCTCATTCCTATCCTCTCAGTGTTCCTTTCAGTAGCGCTCTATTGCTCTTTCACTGACGCATTTAACATGTTGTCCCTTATTCCTCTGACGATGTTACAAGGAATCCTTTTATGTAGTTTTCTTCTCCTGGTATTGTCTCTGTTTCTCCAAGTTCTACTTTATACTTGCTTTGGTTATAACCTCTCAGATATCTGCTGATCCTTGTCTCTCCATTCATGCTTAAGAGTGATGTTCTAAAAAACTGTTTGTGCCGGGTGCAGTGGCTCATACCTGTAATCCTAGTGCTCTGGGAGGCTGAGGCATGTGGATCCCTTGAGCTCGGGAGTTTGAGACCAGCCTGAGCAAGAGTGAGACCCCATTTCTACTAAAAACGAGTTGGGCATTGTGGTGGACACCTGTAGTCCCAGCTACTCAGGAGGCTGAGGCAGGAGGATTGCTTGAATCCTGGAGTTTGAGGTTGCTGTGAGGTATGATGCCAATTGCACTCTGCCCAGGGAGGCAGAGTGAGACTCTGTCTAAATCAATAAATAAATGAATAAATAAAAACAACTGTTTGAAAAGTTTACTAGACTTCACTGAAAACTTACTCAAATATTATCTCTTTTTCTTAGATCATTCCATTTCTCCCAAGAATTCTTCACTTCCCCAATCTCTTGCCTGGGTGATGTTAGCCCAGGCATCCTCAAACTTTTTAAACAGGGGGCTAATTCACTGTCCCTCAGACCGCCGGAGGGCCGGACTATACTTTAAACAAAAAAACTATGAACAAATTCCTATGCACACTGCACATATCTTATTTTGAAGTAAAAAACAAAACGGAAACAAATACAATTCACACCTACTCATGTGGCCCACGGGCCGTAGTTTGAGGACCCCTGTATTAGCCCAACTGCCAATATTCTGGTATCCAAAAGGAGAAAAGGAGCTGTGGGGGGATAGAGGGCCATCGGCTGAATCCTTCTGTTTTTAGCCTTACTTCCTCCTCTTATTGTGCCTAATGTCCTTGTGTCCAGCATCTTTAGTTCAGTTTTTCCAAAAAGTAAAGTTGTTTTCAGCCTGCCTTGGGAAGAGGAGGACAGGGTGAGTGAGAGCTGTTCTTTAAACAGGCTGAGGCCTACCGCTCCTGTTCCCAACCTTACTCCTTTAGTCTTCAGCAGCACAGGCGCGGGGAGCACTTTCCCATGAGGGTGGTTTGCTTCCTGTGCCCTTCTCTGTTGGTGGTTGCTTTAGCTCTTTCAGCCCTAAATCAGTTACCACTAATTCATTTGCCTTTGTCTTCTAAAATTCTGTTGAACTTACTTTAGTGCCTTGTTTCTCTTTTTTTTCCTTATGGTTACTACTGTTTCTATTTTGAAAAATTATTTTAAATTATTTACATTATTTTCCAGGGGTAACAAAGAAAACTATGTACTCTGTCCGTTTAATTGGAAGCTGTTAACCAAATTTTAACTCTTTGTTTTTCTCTTAAAAATGAAATTATCATCTTTCTGATTATAGGTTATCTATACTCACAAAATATTGGACAATACAGAATATTATAGAGAAGGAAGTAAAAATCACTTGATACTAACTATCTTCGGGTGGCAAGATCACACTTTGGTATATATACTAACCCACATCCCTGGCATTTTTCTGAGTCAATAGGTACCGAATTATGTTATCATTGTTAATAGCTAAATAGTATTTCAGCATATAAATATCCATTTAAGTCCCCATTGTTGGATTTCTCTGTGAATTCTACTTTTTTCTCCCACTATAAACAAATGTAACATATATATTGTATAATTTTCTTTTCCTTTTCTGAGACAGAGTTTTGCTCTATTGCCCCAGCTAGAGCATGGTGCTGTGATCATAGCTCACAGCAACTTCAAACTCTAGGGCTCAAGCTATCCTCTTGCCTCAACCTCCTGAATAGTTAGGACTATAGGCATGTACCACCACACCTGGCTAATTTTTCTATTTTTTGTAGCGATGGGGTATCACTCTTGCTCAGGCTTATTTTTTTTTCTTTCTTTGTTTTTATGAGACAGAGTCTTGCTCTGTTGCCCAGGCTAGAGTGCCGTGGCCTTACCCTAGTTCACAGCAACATCAAACTCCTGGTCTCCAGTGATTCTCCTGCCTCAGCCTCCTAAGTATCTGGGACTACAAGGCATGTAACACCACACCTATCTAATTTTTCTGTTTTTAGTAGAGACAAAGTTTTGCCCTTGTTCATGCTGGTCTTGAGCTCAAGAGATCTTCTTAACCTTGGCGTCCCAGAGTGTTAGGACTACAGGCAGGAGCCACCAGGCCTGGCCTGACCTTAGGCTTCTTATGTGATTATTTTCATAGTGTGAATTCCTAGTAATGGAATTTCTGAGTCAAAAGAAAGATATATTTTTAAAGACTTTTTCCCCTATTGCCAAATCATTCCCTTTTCCAGTAAAACAGTAGCAGTTTATATTCAGAAATACATGAGGATACCTATTTCCCTAGTTTGGCTACTATTATTTTTATTTATTTTTTAAATTAACTACTTAGATTTCATTTTGGTTGAAAAATAAAGTTTATAGTAGTACCTTTTTGACTTCAACTTGATAACTATTTTTTCCCCAAGAAGAATTTTCTAAACTCTGGAGACTGCAAATTTTTAAATAACAATTGCCTACTAACATAAGATTGAAAACTTGCTTATTTTATAACTATAAAGACAATGTGACTTATTACATTCTTCTTCGAGGTGATTGTGTATGTCACAGTATTATTATTGTAACACACTTTTATATTAATGACACAGTCTGCCAGAACTATTTTTTGACTCAAACACTGATTTTTTTCTTTAACTGTAGTTTTAGAAAAGTATTTCCTTAGCCATATGTGAAAGCACTTGTCTTAGGCCCAGCTACTCAGAGTACTAAGGCAGGAGATCTGGTGAGCTCAGGGATTTGAGATTACAGTGAGCTGTGATGATGCCATTGCACTCTAGCAAGACCCTGTCTCAAAGAAAACAAAAGTATTTCAACCAATATCAGAAATGCACCATACTTATTGTTCATCATTCTCTGAATGTACAAATGGAGTAGAAAATGACTTGAATAATTTGTCATTAAATATTTAACTGTATAAAAGCAACAATGGAGAAAGTCAAGGTAGATCACAAATGGGTAGAAGGTGGAGCAAAATTCTAGGACGAGCTAGGCTCCTGGAACTTTTCTATGGTTGGACTGAGGCATATAATTCATGATCTGGATAATGAACACTGACCATGAACTAAATGTATAAATCATAAACTTTTCTGTGCCACAAAAGATTTATTTTGTCAATACTTCAAATTTTTCATTTCAGAGACTTAGGCCAAAAAGTGTAAGATAGTCATGATTATATTTAGAAAAATCTTACATCTTTTGTAGCAGGCTTCTAAATGTCTTTTAAATGTAAGTGTGAGGTACTCATAAGTAGTATCATAAGATTGCAAAGTAATTGTTCTGGGACAATTTGAGCAACTACCGATTGCTATAAAAATTGGTATGTGCTGCCACCTTCAGGTAACATTTCATAATGTTCTAGTTAATTCAGATAAAATGCATGTAAAGTCATTTTTGTTTAAATTGATTTTTCCTTAAATGTAGTATTAATTTTTCTCACTTGTTGTAATTAATTTATTTTAATTATAGGAAATTATGTTTTTCCATTACTTTCTATAGCTTGTGATACTAGATAATGTTTGGAGTTCCCAAGATAAAACCCCTAAAGCAGACTTTTTAGAGGAGAGGGGGTTTAAATCAGGAATTTAACTAATGAAGATTAAATATAGGAATTTTTATAAATATGATTTAATTTGTTTGTGTGCAACTGAAATAATGTGCTTGCTTTGTCCAAATTTTGTTAGTGTTTCTGGAATAGGGCCTGTGTATGCCAGAAAAGTAAAATGAAATAAAAGATTTTGGAGCCAAATATGTATTTCAGAATTTAACTGTTTCTTTGAGATCCAAATGAGGCCTTGGGTGCAGATAGGATTATTTCAGGAACCTCTGTGTAACTGAGCTGCAAGACATTAATAAAGTGGACATGTTTACTTGGAGCACATTTTATATTCTTTTAGTACCTGTTCAAACCATCATTTTTTGGAAGTTGGTTCTACGTTTTATTTGAAAGATTATTTTTCATAATCAGCTTTATGTTTTTCTCTCATTTTAATGAGAAACTCACCAATCCAATCAAGCTTTCTTAGAAACTTAGACTAGTACTAGAAGAATAACTTCTATGAGTTCTTTGGCCTTACCACTGAAACCAAATTGTTTCTAACATCATTTTGGCTTTTCAGCAGTATTTTTTTAAACATGTAGAATGTTCATTTCTTGGCAATTGCTGTTTTAATTAATTGCATAGCAAATTTCATTTGTAGGTTAACATTGCTGTTAATGGGCCTTCAGAATTTTAAGGTTGACCTTGTATGCATAATGCTTACATACAGTATGTAATCTACGGAGTTTAAAAGTATTAAATACTGTATTGATTATCTTCATGTCCTTCTTTTCCTTTTTTTTATTGTTGGGGAATTCATTGAGGGTACAGGAAACCAAGTTACACTGATTGCATTTGTTAGGTAAAGTCCCTCTTACAATTGTGTCTTTTCCCCAAGAAGTGTGTCACACACCAAGACCCTGCCCTTCTCTCTCCTTCCCTCTGTCTGTTCTTCCCATGTCCTTATTTTCTTTTTCTTTCTTTCTTTTTTTTTTTTTGAAACAGAGTCTCAAGCTGTCACCCTCAGTAGAGTGATGTGACGTCACAGCTCACAGCAACCTCAAACTCTTGGGCTTAAATGATTCTCTTGCCTCAGCCTCCCAAGTAGCTGGGACTACAGGTGCCCACCACAATGCCTGCCTATTTTTTGGTTGTATGGCAGGCCCGGGCTGGATTTGAACTCGCCAGCTCTGGTGTATGTGGCTGGCGTCCTAGCCCCTGAGCTACAGGCGCCGATCCATAACGACTGACTTTTCTTGTGTGTGTGTGTTACAGTTGTCATTGTTTTCTAGCTGGCCCAGGCTGGGCTCAAACCTTCGAACCTGCCACCCTCGGTGTGTGTGGCTGGTGCCATAACCACTGTGCTACAGGAGCTGAGCCCCATGTCCTTATTTTCTTTCTTTCTTTTTTTTTTTTTTGTAGAGACAGAGTCTCACTTTATCACCCTGGTAGAGTGCCGTGGCATCACACAGCTCACAGCAACCTCCAACTCCTAGGCTTAGGCGATTCTCTTGCCTCAGCCTCCCGAGTAGCTGGGAGTATAGGCGCCTGCCACGATGCCTGGCTATTTTTTTGTTGTAGTTTGGCCGGGGCTGGGTTCGAACCTGCCACCTTTGGTATATGGGGCCGGCGCCCTACCCACTGAGCCACAGGCACCGCCCCCCTTATTTTCTTATATTTCTGCCAACACATGTTGAGTTGTCTAACTCAAATACAATGTGTGCTGCACTAATTCTTATACCATTTAAAGGCGTGTAATTCACAATCCCCTTTTGACCTGTATTTTATATTTTAATATATAATAAGACTTATACAAATATTTGTCTAGAGGCTTTTTATTTTGTATAGAATGAATTAATCAACTTGTATGTATTTATTGAGGGCTCTTAACATAGTCTTATGGATGACAGTGACCAAAACAAAGACCCTCCTTTCATAGAGCTCACATTCTAATGGGTGAGACAAATATGTACTATGTTGGGTGGTGATAAGTACTTTGAATGAAGCATAGTGTAATAGGATACAGAGAGACAAAAGGATCTCTTTTTTGCCATGAGTGGTCATGGAAGTCCTCTCAGAGGAGGTAGCATTTGAGCAGACACGTGGATGAAGAAAGGAAGTGAGCCGTGTAACTCTAATGTGGAAGACCATCCCAGACAGAGGGAACAACAAATATATAGTCTCTGAAGAGGAAGGGGAGTATGTGTGTGTATACAGGGTATCCATAAAATTCGTGTGCAATTTACATCAGCTATTTTAAATTGCACACGAACTTTACGGACATGCTGTATATCTTAGAATAAAAACTACATACACTAAAACTATCCAACTAACACAACTTATGTGTGCCGCAATAAATATAAAATGAAATTGTAAGGTAGAGGTATTATTAATAAACTAACATGCAGTTATGTAAGTTTGCCGCACACCTACATCATCTAAGTAAATCCTGCAAAATCCATATTTTATTAATTGCTTCTCTGTCTCCTCCTTTCCCTCTCTTCTCCCTTCTTTCCCTTCCTTCTCCCTCTCTCCCATCCCTCCTTGTCTCATTTCAGTGAAACTGGAGCGGTTTGAAATACCAATCAAGGTTCGCTTAAGCCCAGAGCCATGGACCCCTGAAACTGGTTTGGTAACTGATGCTTTCAAACTGAAAAGGAAGGAGCTGAAGAACCATTACCTCAAAGACATTGAACGAATGTATGGGGGCAAATAAAATGTTCTCTGATTTACAGTTGCATAGGAGCTAGCCTGGTGATGTTTTAGTTTTAAAGTTTTAAGCCTTTGTTGATCTGTTTGTTAGAATGTAAGGTGTTATTGTTCTAAAGACATGGTTAAAAAAAAAAAAACTGATTGAAATAGTTGTCGAGTCTACTTTAACTTAGTTTTGCGTAGTCCTAGTGAAGCTGAAATTGAAAAGTTATTTCCCTTTAGCTGTTATTAATTACAGAGCATAAAATCTCTTTTTAAAAATTAGCCTAAGGTATACTTGTTTTTGCAAAGGAAAATATTTAATGTTGAACAAAATAAATTGGAGTTGGAGTAGAATGTAGTTTGAGGAAATTTGCAACTTCCAATGTCTATTGTCTTCCTAGTTCAGAAGAAGCTTAAGTATTAAGCACGACTGAAAATATGTATTAACACTACTCAAAGAAGAAAGTGCTGCCAGGCTTTAACTTTCTCTTCCAACTATTTATCTTGAAGGGAAAATTCAACTGTAACATAATATACTGAATTAAGTAGTACCGTAGAAGGTGTTGATTTAAGATTACAATTGTTGCATAGGGTAGACATAGCATCATTGTAATATTATGAATAATTACAGTGCCTAAAGTAAGAATAAACCAACATATATACACCAAAAAATATCTAGTAATATAACTGAAGGGAAATTGGACTTAAACTACATTTTTGAAACTTTGGGATCTAAAATCAGTCGGTGTATTATTTAAGAGGGAAGTACATTTTTGAAAATGCTGAAAATTGCCTTTCTGTGTTTATTAAAAATGAAAGACTGAGACCAAGAGTAAAATTATAGAAAGGTAATCAAACTTTAATAGGACACATTTTCTCTGTTAGAAAAAGTGATAGAATCATAAGTACAGTATTTGGAATTAGGAGCTTTGCATCATACTGAACCTGGGAAAGAGATTTAGACTCGGAATTTATCTTCAATAATGGTACATTTTTAAAATGTAGTCATACTAAATTACATTTATAATTTAAGGTCTATTTGCTGTTGCTGATCCTTGATCAGTTTGTATTTCAGAAAGCCTTTCATTTTGCTTTAATTTAAGAAAGCGGGTTATAATGAATGACTTCCCCAATATCTTATTCAAACCTACAGGTGATTAACTTGTATGAGTTTTGGGAAGTTGAAGGGAGGAAAACACTGTCACCACCTTTTTCCTGTTTATGAAGAATTTAGAAACTGGAAATGCTAGATTTAGGGGAAGGGCAGAGTTACTTGATAAGGGACTGATGCTTGTGCAGTAACTTCGGGAGTGTGGTTTCTCTTTGAGTCTTTACTTAAACTATAGGATTTATACATACTTTGTCCCTGACAGATATTCACACTTGAACCATAGTTACTGTAAAAGCAAAAATTCTTAATAACTGTTATTCTTTGCACTTTGTTTCAATCATTTTATATATATACATATATATATACATATATATGTGTGTGTTGCTTACATTGCTTTGTACAGAGGTGGGCCACCATTGAAGCAAAAGAAATTCTTTTTGCTTTAAAATATTTATAAAGAAAATACTTAAATGTTATGTATATGGTGGTAATAAGGAAAAAATCATTTGGTATTATAAACAGGAATGAAGGTTTTTGTAAAGATTTCTGTTTCATATTTTGCAAAGTAAAATTCTAGGCAAGTTTTCATTGAGGTTATGTGTATGTGAGTATTCTCATTCTTCCCAACTTGCCTTTGGAGAGTGAAAACCCATTATTATCAAGTAGACTACTATTCTGATTCTATTCCTGCCCTACTGTTTATCCTTTAAGGATGAGTTTCATAGACATTTCCGATATATGAATTTTTCCTCTTATTTGGAATGGTGATTTTAAATGTGTGAGTGCATGCATACTATCTTATCTCAGATATTTGCTCCCCTATCGACCCCCATCTCCCAAAAGCTAGAACACTGCCAACTAATTTGTTGTATAGGTCCTTTAGAAACACATAATGAACACTTAAGGTTGGGTGCTGCTAATTCTTTGCAAAAATCCAAATATTATTAAGGGACCAGGGAGATGCCACTACCCCCTGATTTTTTTTTCAACGAGAAATATACATGTTTATGTAAACAAATCTTTCCATATTCATAGTGACTTTTCAAGTATTTGATCCTAAAGATTTTAATCTCACATTTTTATACCTGTTTAAATTGTTCACAATTGTTATAACATGTCATCAAAAAAATTGTACTTAAAAAATTTTACTATGATATGTACATTTCTAAGTCAGATACTTGTGACTTTTGCTTTAATTACATGAATGTATCTTGTCTCCTTGATATTGTATTCATTCTTTTTTTCTCTAGAATGAAAGTTTAATTGTATGGCTTTTCAGAACTAAAATACAGATGAAAGATTTAAAAAGTCAGAAGTTAAGAAAAGTAATTTCTTTGGTGATAGAGACTGATGAGTAATCTTTGCCTATATTTTCCTGATAGCATATGACAAATATTTCTAAGGTAATAAGATGAAAACAGGTTTAAAAGTGTGTGGTGTTTTGGATTCAGAGAGAAATATTTTAATTTTCAAATGTAGTTATAAATTATTATGTTTTCATATTTGTACTTTGTTAAAATGCACGATTGCAATATTGTTGTTTAGATTTTGTGTTTATTCTTGATGAAAAGCTTTGTTCCTGTTTTTAAGTTTGCACTCAAATCTTAAGAAATAAATTCACCCATGTTATCAAGCCAATTTGTACTTTCTGTGTCGAGATAAAATCTGTACGTTTGGAAATTATTAACCAAATTAATTTTAAAAAAAGGTTTATGAACATGTATGACGAAACTTTTCAACACATAATTTTTTTTTTTTTTGAGACAGAGTTTCGCTCTGTTGCCCAGGCTACAGTGCTGTGGTGTCAGCCTAGCTCACAGCAACCTCACATTCCTGGATTCAAGCAATGCTTCTGCCTCAGCCTTCAAAGTAGCTGGGACTACAGGCTCCCACACAATTTTTCTATTTTCAGGAGAGATGGGGGTCTCACTCTTGCTCAGGGTCTTCTCAAACTCCTGAGCTCAAGGGATCCTCTTGCCTCGGCCTCCCAAAGTGCTGGGATTATAGGCGTGAACCACCATGCCTAGCTTAAATACATACTTTTATAGTGCTCACCTCTAGGTTTATGGAGTTGCACGAAGCAGTTAACCCAGCTTGTATAAGTTTCATTCATTATGTCCGAGTATTAGAACCCCAAACTCTTACTTTGATCCAGTTAATAAAGTAGAGCCCCTTTGTAAAACTCGTGGGCCAAAACATAGTCATGTTGTAGGCATTAGTAGGGGCTAATAAATTATAACTGTTACTTTTAGTCTAATTAACATTTAGGGAGAAATTAATTCATCTCTAGTATACAAGGGTGTGTTAAAAGTGGTATTAAGAGCTCTGGAACTAGACTGCCTTTGTCTATTTCCTGCCTTTTCTGTTCACTAGTCATGTGACTTTGGGAAAATTAATTAATATCCTGGAGCTGCATTCTCCATCTGGGAAAACAGAGTGACTGATAATAGGATCTGCCTGCTAGGGTAGTTGTGAAGGTTAAAATGAGTTAATCCATGTAAAGTGTTTAGAATGGAACTTAATGTTATTATAATCATTGTATCTCGACAGTATTCATTAAGTTAAGTTTAAAGTACAGGGTGTACCACAAGTCGCCATGCATAGGAAAAAATTATAATATCTTGAAACCTGTCATGAGTAGGAGAGAAGACTATGTGTATTTGTAGAAGGAAGTGGCCAACACATTTTGTAAATACACAATAGAATGTTGACCACCCAAGGGACTGTAACAAACTGGTCAACGTACAGAGATGGTCAACATAAGGAACTAGGCCTACTGTGCTGATAACATACATGTGGTGCATGACCAGTCTGTGAAAATCAGGCCAACTTAGGTGGTCTATGAAGGGAGGTGGTCAACTACGGAAGTTCTGTATTTTGTAAAATTTTGTAATGAATATTTTATAAATACAGGTAACATTTAACTACAACTCCCCATTTTTCACATGTATGGTCACTTTTGGGACATCCCACATTGACTAGGAACTTGTAACCTTAAAGGACTATCTGCCCCTGAAGATTCTGTGGGAAAAGTTCTGAATTTAGAGGTCAGGAGACCTGGACTCATTCTATCTAACTTTGTAAACATGGGCAAATCTCCTAGCACCCTCTAAGCCTTAGTTTATTCTTTCTGCCGAAAAAAAAAAAGAAAGAAAAAAAAGAAAAGACGGGGTGGTGCCTGTGGCTCAGTGAGTAGGGCATCAGTCCCATATACAGAGGGTGGCAGGTTGGGTTCAAACCCAGCCCCGGCCAAACTGCAGCCAAAAAATAGCTGGGCATTGTGGCGGGTGCCTGTGGTCCCAGCTACTTGGGAGGCTGAGGCAAAAGAACCGCCTAAACCCAAAGAGCAGGAGGTTGCTGTGAGCTGTGACGCCACAGCACTCTACCAAGGGTGACAAAATGAGACTCCGTCTCTAAAAAAAATAAACACCTTTTCCTATACAAACTGGAAATATTTTCCAAGTTATCTATTTTTAGGTTTGGTCGGTATTTTTCCTAAATGTTTAATTATTTTTTATATTCTCATGCTTCGTGAGTCAGTTGGCGAGTTCACATTTTGCAGCGGCCACACTCCAGGCTTCTCTCTTGTCCACTTTTGAAGATCTTTGTGATTACCTTGGGCCCACCCAGGCCGCAGGCAATATCCTCCCCAGCTCAGCATCTTTAAGTTAACCACACCTGCAAAGTCCCTTTTACCTTGTAAAGTAAACACGTTCATGGGTTTCAAAGACTAGGATGTGGAAGATGGGAGGGCCCTATTGTTCCCACCAAGGTCCCTAAGGCTGAGGTCCCCTGGGGAGCATGAAGACACCCTCAGTACAGGCTCACAGGAGTCACACAGGTGAAGACCCAGCAGCAAGCCCACGGCAAGCACTCCACAAATCCCCGAACAGGCAAGGCACAGTGGAGGAGACACAGCAGGAACTGAAGACAGAAAAACCCCCAAGAAACTGACATAGATTATCAGGACCAAACACCAAGATAGCAAGAGAATCCAAACACCCGGCCCGACGCGCCGAAACGTACACACACGCACGCACACGCACACGCACTCACGCACAAGGTAAAAGTTAAACTGGGCGCTACAGCAGAAGACACTGCCCAGGATGCAGCACAGCCATACAAGGCCATGGAAAATATTGTCTTAAAAACTTTTAAGCTGGGCGGCGCCTGTGGCTCAGTGAGTAGGGCTCCGGCCCATAGACCCGAGGGTGGCGGGTTCAAACCGGCAGTGGCCAAACTGCAACAAAAAACTAGCTGGGCGTTGTGACAGGCGCCTGCAGTCCCCGCTACTTGGGAGGCTGAGGCAAGAGACTCGCCTAAGCCCAGGAGTTGGAGGTTGCTGTGAGCTGTGACACCACAGTACTCTACCCAGGGTGAGTTTCAAAAACAAAACAAAACAAAAACCTCTTAGTATTTGTATGATTATAAAAGAATTAAATATTTTTAAAACTTCAACAGGCCCAAACTATCTGCAGATAATTTCCATAAACTTATATATTTTTTTGAGACAGAGTCTCACTATGTTGCCCTCAGTAGAGTGCTGTGTGTCACAGCTCACAGCAACCTCAAACTCCTGGGCTCAAGTGAGTCTCTTTCCTCAGGCTCCCAAGCAGCTGGGACCACAGGCGCCCACCACAACGCCTGGCTATTTCTTTTATTGCAGTTTTCATTGTTGTTTGGCAGGCCCAGGCTGGGTTTGAACCCATCAGGTGAGTTTGGTGTATGAGGCCAGCACCCTAACTGATGAGCCACGGGTGCTGAGCCGATTTCCATAAACGTTTATTTATATGTTTGTTATCCAAACTAATGAGCATAAATGAAATCTCCAGGTTTAAGTACATAAAGTTTACCTAGCAGGAAATATATACAAACTTCAAACGATGACTAATATTGTTATTTATGAGTGAAATTGTATATAACAGACCAATATAATGTCTTTTATGCCTAATAGGATAGGAAAACATCTGCTGTGTTAGAGGTGAAGGTGGTGCCCTGCTCACAACATGCATGATATAATGGATGGGATGTTCTTAAAGTTAGTTTGTGAAAAATAGCAAATATACAAACACACTGGCAAGCAAAAATACCTTTGATCAGAATCCTACTTCTGAGAATTTAAATAAGGACTTTATATGAAATTAAAAAGATGATTAATGTAATATATATAACAGCAAAATATTGATATCAATCTCAATATTCAATAAAATAATAGTGAAAATAAATTTAGAACACAATTGAAAATATTTGTGAAAGTTTATGCAACATAAAAATGTTTTATAGTAACAAACACAAAAGTAAACTATATATTACTATATAGTCTTGAATACTATATTAAAGATTAAAACACTATAAAAAAATAAAAAGACTGGATCCCCAAAAAGATACTGTTTGCAAAAAGAGAAAGACGGATGACAAGAAATAGGGAATGTGATAATCCTATGGTCCCTCAGGTCTAGATTTAGTATTATAATATTATTGTCTTAAGCTGTTTTTTGTTGTTGATTTGTTTTGTTTTAGAGGCAGGGTCTCACTCTGTTGTCCAGGCTGGAATGCACTGGCATGATCATTCCTCACTGCAGCCTCAAACTCCTGTGCTCAAGCGATCCTCCAGTCTTGGCCTCCCAAACTGCTATGATAATGGATTTGAGACACTGTACCCAGCCTCAAAGCTGCGTTTTTATTTATTTATTTTTTTTAGAGACAGAGTCTCACTTTATTGCCCTCGGTAGAGTGCCTTGGCGTCACAACTCACAGCAACCTCCAGCTCCTGGGCCTAGGCGATTCTCTTGCCTCAGGTTCCCGAGTAGCTGGGACTACAGGTGCCCACCACAATGCCCAGCTAGTTCTTCTGTTTTTAGTAGATATGGGGTCTTGCTTTTTTTTCAGGCTGGTCTCAGACTCCTGAACACAAAGATCCTCCTGCCTCAGCCTCCCAGAGTGCTAGGATTACAGGTCCACCACAACTGGCCACCACAACTGGCCTTAAAAATTTTTTTAATCAGGGTCGTGCATGCATAATTTAAAGAAGTTGCCTCCACTTCTTATTTTTTACTCTGATTCACCATTACTGCTATACAGTATCAGTGCATATATAATATTTCATGAAAATATTTTTGTGAAAAAACAATACTAATGAGATGCATGCTGATTTTCTTTCTTTTTTTTTAATTAAAGGCTTCTAGGTTTATTGTCATGCTTCAGTATACTAAGATTATTATTATTTTATTTTATTTATTTATTTATTTTTTTGTAGAGACAGAGTTTCACTTTATGGCCCTCGTGCTGTGACATCACAGCTCACAGCAACCTCCAACTCCTGGGCTTAGGCGATTCTCTTGCCTTAGCCTCCCAAGTAGCTGGGACTATAGGTGCAAGCCACAATGCCCGGCTATTTTTCTGTTTTTGCAGTTTGGCCGAGGCTGGGTTTGAACCCGCCACCTTCGGTATATGGGGCCGGCGACCTACTCGATGAGCCACAGGCGCCGCCCTATTATTTTATTATTATTATTTTTTAATTTTATTAAATTATAATTGTGTACATTAGTGCAATCATGGGGCACAATGTGCTGACTTCATATACAATCTGACATATTTTCATCGAACTGTTTAACATAGCCTTCATGGCATTTTCTTAATCACTATATGAAGACATTGGTATTCTACATTTAGTAAGTTTCACCTGTACCCTTCTAAGATGCACCGTAGGTGTGATCCCACCAATCGCCCTCCCTCTACCCGTCCTCCCCCCATCCCCTCCCTTGCCCTTTTCCCCGTATTCTTGTGCTATAATTGGGTTTTAGCCTTCATATGAAAGTTATAAGTTAGCTTCATACTAGGGCTGAGTACATTAGATACTTTTCCTTCCATTCTTGAGATACTTTGCTAAGAAGAATATGTTCCAGCTCTGATTTTCTATTCTATTTCATTTTTTAAAAATGCTGGTGATGACCAGCTAAATTGATTCAATGACCCTGTGAAACAGTGCCATCCAATAGAATTTTCTGTGAAGCTGAAAATGTTCTATGTCTGTGGTATCCAACTTTAGTAGCTGCCAGCCATATGGGCTATTAAGCATTTGGAACGTGGTTAGCGTGACTGAGGAACTGAATTTGTTTATCTTACTTCCATAATGGACAGCACCGCTCTAGAGAGACTGCAAGCCACAGTTTGAAAAGCTCAGGATCAAACTCAGCTGTTCTACAAAGTCTATGACAGACTGCTGTTCCTTGCCCTCATCCTCCCCATTTGCTCTGTCTTAGAGGCAATCACTTCCAACTTGGTTTTGGTGTTTACTGTCTTGTGTCTAACATGCTGTTGCTGCTTTTTTCTTTTGTCGCACTTTAGTGGCCTCTCACTGTACACAGACATGCATCTCACCCTCCCAATATCAATGGGTCGGTAGATCAGTAAGTTTTTACATTATTGTAACTGTGCTATCCAAAGCTGAAACATGTGGTAGGGAAATTAAGACTAATTTTCCTTCCCTGTATTTTTGACCTCCTGGAGCTAATAATTGTCTTTCTGCTATTTTCTTGGATTTCTATGTACGTATCTGTCACATAATCCCAGGTTCTCCATTAATTGCCCAGATCTAGTAAGTGAGAGATTCTGAGAGGATGAAATATAGAACCGGGATGTTTCTTGGAAGATACTCCTAATGGTATCAGAATTAGAAATGGGCTACAGTAGGGGACACTCGAGAGTGCTAAATACCAACTTTTTCCAATTCATATTTTTGCTCTGGGTTGTGAGAAATAAACAAAAAAGAACTGAGGGACTCCTAGGGATGAAAAACGGAAAAGAAGAAAGAATGTGTTGAAGTGCACTCGCTCATACGTCTCTCCAGGATGACTTTTGCAGCACAAATCTGTAAATGATTCTTTTAGTGTCATGTATTTGTTTTTGTGCCCAGCTCTTTGCTAGCCCATGGAGTTATAAGAAGCTCAGACTCATGTATACATATACATACATATGTATTACAGACATATCCACATATATTTTCTTCTTTATGGCCAAGAGTTCTTCTCATCTTTGCTGTGTCTTCAACATTCCTTAGGATAGGGCGCTGCAAACCGTAGAATCAGTTTGAGATGGTGAATAGCAGACATCAACATAGAAAAGTAGTAAAGTAACTCCCCAAGGGTGGGTGAAGGACAGGGTCAGAGAGAGGAAGCTTTCTTACCTAGACAGTGGCTGTTGAGGGAGCAAGATAGAGACGAGCTGAAATCCCCAGCCTTCCACTAGGTGGCATCATTTCTCATCAGATCTGTATTTTATTACTATCCATATACATGATAGTGACAGAATTAACCTTTCTCAGGGATCTAAATGAAGGAAAGTATATGGAATCTTTTGTTTCATTTCAGCGGGAGTCTTTGTTTTTTCTGCAAGAGGCTCCCTGGGCTCTCTTTGCTTGTGAGCTCCTTCCTTTTGCTTGGTATAAGCTTTTGACCCCACCTCCTAGGGTTGGAGGCCTATCTTGGTTGTCCGTTGGTTTAACTCAGAGAAGAAAAACTCCAAAATTGACCTGGAGCTGCAGGGATTCAGCATTCTATCTCCAGGAGTAAGGTCGCACAAACATGTTATCTTAAGCTGTTGACTTCATTCTCTCTCTTAAAACTAGGACTTCCTTAAAAGTTTTTAAAGACAGATTGAGCACTATACTTTCCTTAGCAAAGCCGTTTCTGTTTTAAAGCCCTCTGAACTTCCAATGCTATTAGATTTCCTTTGTCTTAAAACACAACACTTAAGAAGTGCTTTTGGTCCCTCTTTTTCATATTGCTATATTCTATGATGGAACAAGGTCTTGTGCTATTAGCACATGATAATCAGAC
This sequence comes from Perodicticus potto, assembly GCA_963574655.1. Lineage (NCBI taxonomy): Eukaryota > Metazoa > Chordata > Mammalia > Primates > Lorisidae > Perodicticus > Perodicticus potto. The sequence goes on along the minus strand of CAUYRH010122395.1, from coordinate 6,352 downwards.
CATTGGAGGTGTATGAGAAACTGAATTGTGACTCTGCATATGTAGGAATTTGGAAATGACAGCACGCCTTTTAGGCTTCAGTGGCCCAAGAAGGCTTCCTTGAAGAGCCTCCAGGATGAGCCTACTTCTGAAAAGGCAAGGTGACTATCACTAAATCTAGCTAATAACGAGAAGTGCACGTTCTTCTACAGCAGTGTCCCTCCTGAGCCTCATCAGCCTTTGAAGACTAAGTGAGATAAGAGCAATAGGAATTTGATGGACCATAGCTTGAAGTTCTAGACCAGAGACCTCCATGAGATTCCACACATGCCAAAGATATTGATGCCTTCTGCCTTTGGGGTGTCCAGAGTTCCCTAGGAGGTTGCCTTTTTTATCCATTTATCCCAGGAGTTCAAAATATGTTATGTCTGTGTGCTATATGGCGAAAACTGTTGAAAAGCTCTATTGTAGATGTATCCCTCTTTTTGGAGAGCATTGGTGACACATGGCCACAATGACTTTTTTCCCCTTGGTAGTCCCAGGTAGCCTGATCCTTTGTGAAGGCAGATACTTTGTCTCATTCACGGTTTTATCTCCAGTGCTCACCACTGTGCCTGGTTCATGGTGTATGCTCAGAAAATATTTCATGAATGAATACATAATGAATGAGGACGTTTAGGATAATGAAGGATGAGTAAAATTTGGAAAAACCTGGAAGAATGAAGGGCTTGGGAATGAGAGGAATAATATGAGTAGAGTCAGAGATGATCATAGTGTGCACCAGGCACAATTCACGAGCAGCTGAGGGACCCACAACTGTTCATGTTTGGAGGCAGTGAGGAATTATCAGGCCCCATCATGTACATTTCACATAATGTTAGATGAAGAAATAGCCACTAAAGCTTTCCTGCCCAAGAACAAAGTCAAAATTAAAACCAGCGCATGGTGGTTGATAACAACTGGTCTTGATTTTGCTGTTAGCATCTAATTTTAAGTCAAACTCTGTCTACCCACCATGGGAACAATTTCTCACATTGCCCGGATTCCAATAATTCCTGAATGTTCCCATATCATCTTCCAGTTTAGAATCCATCACTGAAATCCCTGGCATCCCCGAGGCACAAGGATGCTGTGATCATCATCCCTTGTGACGTACGGGTGAGGGAAGGCAAATCCTGTTGGTTTCTTGCTCTAATGTTACAGGCATTGCTTTCTACATAGAGAAAGGATCTGAGTGGCTATTTCCTACTCAAAACTTCATCTCAGGTGTCACATCCTCAGTGAAGTCTTCCCTCAGCTCTCTGAAGGTTGAGTTAAATGCCTCTCTCCTGGTTCTCACAGCACCATACGTTTATTGTTGAAAATGAAATAAAAACCACAGCCAACATTAGTGAGCATTTCATATGTTCCAGGAACTATGCTAAGTACTTTACACATATTATCTGATTCATTCCTTGCCTCAAGGGCCGGGCCCGGTGGCTCATGCCTGTAATCCTAGCACTCTGAGAGGCGGAGGTGGATACATTGCCTGAGCTCACAGGTCTGAGACCAGCCTGAGCAAGAATGAGACCCTGTCTTTACTAAAAATTAAAAAACTAGCCAGGTGTACTGGCACATGCCTGTAGTCCCCAGCTACTGTGGAGGTTGAGGCAAGAGAATCACTTGAGCTTAAGAGTTTGAGGTTGCTGTGAGCTGTGATGCCAAGGCACTCTACCAGGGGTGACAAAGTGAGACTCTGCAAAAAAAAAAAAAAAAAAAAAAAAAAAATCCTGTCTCAAAATCCTATGGTAAGCACTGTTATTATCTCCAGTTTATAGATAAGGAAACTGTAGCACGGAGATGAGGAGCTTTGCTCAAAGTAACACAGCTGATAGGCGGCCAAGCCTGAACTAAAAGGCAGGTTTGTCTGAGGCTGGAGCTACTGTTCTTAATCATCCTGTTCTATTTACCTCTTACGGTGTCTTTACAACCCCTTGTTGAAATGGTCTGGGACTGGGTAGTGTCTGCCTTTCTTCCCCGCCCCTCCGCCCCCCCCCAGGAATGTTAGCTCCAACGTGACAGGAACCAAGTCACCAAGGCTCATCTGGATCCTCAGTGCCTAACACATGACCTGCCACAGAAATGGGCAACGACCATTTGTATTGAAAAACATTCTAAATAAAATGTAGCTGGGAGAACAGGTTAGCCACGTGTGAAAGACTGAGGTTGGACCCGCACCTCTCACCACTTACAAAAACTAATTCATGCTGGATGAAAGATTTAAATCTAAGACATGAAGTGATAAAAACTCTAGAAGAAAGTATGAGAAAAATTCTTAATAATATTGGCCTGGGGAAAGATTTTTATGAAGAAGATGCCACTGGCAATTGCAGCAGCAACAAAAATAAATGGGATTTGATCAAGCTAAAAAGCTTCTGCACAGCTAAGGACACAATAATTAAAGCAAATAGACAACCTTCGGAATGGAAGAAAATATTCACATGTTATGAATTGGTCAAGGGGCTAATAACCAGAATCTACAGAGAACTCAAACTAATCAATAGGATAAGAACAAACAACCCCATATATCACTGGGCAACAGACACAAACAGAATCTTTTCCCATGAAGACAGACAAATGGCCTACAAGCACATGAAAAAAATACTCATCATCCCCAATCCTTAGAGAAATGCAAATCAAAACCACCTTGAAATATCACCTAACCCTAGTGAGAATAGCCCACATCACAAAATCGCAAAGCTGCAGATGCTGATGTGGGTGCGGAGAGAAGGAAACTCTTTTACACTGTTGGTGGGATTGCAAACTAATGGCCTTTTTGGAAAAAAGCAAGAATCCTCAAAGAGCTAAAAGTAGATTTTCCATTTGATCCTGCAATCCTATTACTAGGTATCTACCCAGAATAAAAAAAAAAAAATCATTTTCTCATAAGAACATTTGCACTAAAATGTTTATTGCAGCTCAACTCACAACTGCAAATTTGTGGAAACAACCCAGTTGCCCATCAACCCCTGAATTAAAAAACTTTAGTGTAGGTATACCATGGAATACTATTCAGGCATAGCAAGATGAGACTTTAAATCTTTTCCTTTTACCTGGATGGATTTTGAGAACATACTTCTAAGTATCACAAAGAATGGAAAAGCAAGCATCCCATGTACTCAATTTGAAACTGATAGATGAACAACTACATACCCACATGAGAGAAAAAACCAATTAAACTCAAGAAGGGGAGGAAGAAGGGAAGGGGTTCAGTAAGCTTTTACCTAATGGGTAAAATGTAGGGGTTTATGGCACATCTCCTGGGTAAGAGAGTCAACTATAACTTGACTTTACCTAACTAGCACAAATAATGTAATCTAATCATACATACCCTTATACTAATCCAAAAGGAAAAAGAAAAACATTTTGAATGAAGAGGTATGAAAACCCCAAGCCTCCACCAGATGGTGCTGTGGGACCCAAGAAAAAAGTGCCCTAAGGGGCTCTTCCTTTCCCACAGAATACTCCAAATATGCACTCTTTTTCCCCTTTCCAGAGAAGACTGAGTGGGTGGAAGGAACGTTTTCAAAATAATGTTTAGGCAGGAATCAACATGAGTTTGACAATTTTATTTATGACCTTATGTCTTGACCCCAAAGGCGACATTGACCTTACTCTACCTTTTTAGATTCATGTACTTCTTTCAAAGATCTCAAAGTGGTTTCCAGACCTTTATCACCACTGAAAATGTAGAAATAAAATTTGAGTTTCCCAAAGCATTGGAGGATGCTTTGAAGTGGAATGGAAAGGTTTCTTGACTGGGAGGCAGGCAGGAGATTTGGATTCTGATAGCTCTGCTATTAACTAAGGAGAAACTTCAAGCAAGCACGTCCCTTCTGCTCTCTGGACTTCAGTATCCTTAGCTTAAAAATAAAGGGCTTAGATGAGATTTATATCTCAAAAATTATTTTTTCCTGCTATCCCATATACAAAGGACATTACAGCAGCATTGTAGTGGGCGGTAACAAAGATCACTAACGCTGATTCCAGTCTCAGCTTGGCCACTTATGAGCTACGTGACTTTGGGCAAGTTACTTAACCTCTCTGGGCCTCAATTTCCTCATCTGTGTAATGGGAATGCTAGGGAACCTATGTCACAGGGTTGTTATTAAGGATTAAGTGAGACAGTGCATGTAAAATGCTTAGCACACTGGTTGGGACACAAACTTCCAGTAAAAGCTATCATCACACAGAGCCGACTCTCACATTTTAGCAATTTTCTAGAGTTTGGCTTTACGTTTAGTACTCATCAAAACTGGGGGAGGTTTTGGGTAATAAACCACAAACACTCAGGCTTGGCCCTTTTATAAAAGAGTAAATGCATTTCATGGGACAATGATAAGTATGCGACTGAAGCACAGAGCTGTATGAGTAACCACTAACAACTTTAATCCTCATATCTTGTTAGTGGCAGTGTACAAAATTACAGGCCACTTTGGAAAGGATCTAGAAATTTCTTATAAAACTAAGCTACATCTTTCCTATGCCCCAGTATTTCCATGCCTAGGTATTTACCCACAAACAAGGAAAACATGTCCATAAAAGGGTTTGTATGAGAACATTTGTAGTTTGATTTTTTTTTGCAGTTTTTGGCCAGGGCTGGGTTTGACCTCGCCACCTCTGGCATATGGGCCCTACTCCTTTGAGCCACAGGCACCACCTTTGTAGTTTGATTTTTAACAGTCAGTACCTGGAACTAGCCCAAGTGTCCATCAGTAGAAGAATAGATAAAAAAAATGATACAGTCATACAACTAGAAGGAGTACTGGTCAGCAATAAAAAGGAACAAATTACTGATACTTGCAACAACATGGACGATCCTCAAAAACATTAGTAAGTTACTAACATTACTTACATCTTCTAAGTAAAAGAAGTCTTGTTCAAAAAGAGTTCATACTGTAGGATTCCATTCATAGGAAGTTCTACAACAAGCAAAACTAATCAATGCTGGACAAAATAAAATTGAGGTTTGTCTAATGTTTTCATGAAACTGTGAAACAGTGAAAGAAGGGGATTTCCTAGGAAAGGACTAAAGGAAATGTTCTTGAGTGTTGGAATGGTCTATTATTTTGGTAGGGATTACATTTGTCAAGACTCAGAAAATGCACGATTAATGTTTATGCATTTTGTATGTATTTTACCTCAGAAGGAAAAAAGAATAATAAGTAAATATTGAACTATACTTAATGATAGGCATGGGGGAAAAGGTTAGGAGGGAAGTATACACTGATATGTACAACTTCAAAAAAAAAAGACAGTGGATACATAGATAGGTGGATGGAGGACTGGAAAGGTGAGGGATGAAAAATAATAACGGTAGAATCTAGGCAGTAACAAGGCATCCATTGTAAAATTCTTTCAACTTTGCTGTGTGTTTTAAATTTTACATAATAATTTTTTGGGGGGAGAGGAATACGTAAGTACGAAATTCCACATTCTCCATGGAGTGAATCTTTTTCAAACTTGGAAGGCTTCCCTGGAGGAAGGTAGATCTCAGACATAGGTAAATATTTCCTGATCACCTACCATATGCAAGGGACTGTGCCAGGCAAAGTGAGGGATATGGAGAGGAGGAATATGACACGTGCCCTTAAATTAACCACTGGAGTCATTAGCCAAACATGCATATCACTGTTATCTTCTGCCATGGGAGTGCTAAGGAGAGGGAGATTTTACCTACTTGAGAAAGCATCTGCCATTGAGGACATTTTGGGTAGTTATTCCTGCAAGTAGGGTTGGAAGGCATCTTCAAGCCAGAGCCCAGACAGTCTTAAAAGTGATCATTTGGCAGTTCAGTGGACCCATTCAAGAATTGTGAGCCAAGGAGTAACATGCTTAGAAAGTTGCTGGAAGGAAGGCATGAATGAATAGATGCTATTGTTTGAGGGGGTTAGAGGGCAAAGGAGCTATTTTGTGTCCCTGCAATGAGCACCGGGAGAAGGTGAAAGCATCCGTAGGTGAGACGTGAGGTTCAGAATGATACAGGACAGCCCTGAAGAAGGAGCAGGTGGGATACGGGTTTGATCCTCTGGGAAATCGGAAGCTATTTGGTCTGTTCTTTACCCCATGATATTGTAGCTTCGTCAGGCCATCCTGGTTGTTTAGAGCTATTGTTTGTTAGTCTGTTCTGATTGATCGGTGATCAGGATATGTGTGTACTGCTGTTAAATCATTTTATTTATTTATTTATTTATTTTTTTGAGACAGAGCCTCAAGCTGTCACCTTGGATAGAGTGCTATGGCATCACAGCTCACAGCAACCTCTAATTCCTGGGCTCAAGCGAGTCTCTTGCCTCTGCCTCCCAAGTAGCTGGGACTACAGGCGCCCGCCACA
>CAUYRH010122391.1:0-16329 GCA_963574655.1 Perodicticus potto | reverse complement strand
CAATGCGCTGGTTTCATATACAATCTGAAATGTTCTCCTCAAGCTGTTTAACATACCCTTCATGGCATTTTCTTAGTTATTGTATGAAGACATTTGTATTCTGCATTTAGTAAGTTTCACCTGTACCCTTCTAAGATGCACTATAGGTGTGACCCCACCAATGACCCTCCCTCCATCCCAACCTCCCCCCTCCCCTCCCTTCCCTAACAGGAAGGGAGAATCATGGCCTAGTGTTAATAGACTTTTAATTGCATCTTTCCAGTTCGGGAGACCCAGAAAGTGAGGTTAAATGAAAAGTTCTGAGCAATGCTGTCAGTGAAAAGAGTATAGCCCCACAGATTTGGGGTGGATGACAAGTTTGTTATTCACTAGCCTTAATGTCAAGGTACAAAGAATCCTTCTTCCTCATTTAAGAATTGGGAATAATTCCTGCCTCAAATTATATGATAAAGATTTATGGAGGATAAATCAACTCCATCTTGGATGCTAATCCACCATATTGACTTCTGATTAACCCTTGTTCTGGGAATGCGGCTAAGATTTCTATTTATCTACTGTTACCTTAAATCCTACTTTCAGATCAAAGCAACCATGACTGTGAGTCCTGCCTTTAGGCAGATTCACAGAGCATTCTTGCCTTTCCCAGAAAGATCAACTCCAATTATCCTACACATTCCTTCTGTATGGTATAAATGCCCTGGTCTGGGTGGTAACAAGGTAGGGATCTACCATTTCACTTTGCAGCTGCCCAGAATGCGGATTTTGTTCATACAAATGTTTCATTAATTGTTTCTTTCTGAGAAACTGCATATGTCAACGTCTTTCTTCAGCCTCTCAGTTTCCCCAGACTGTGGGGAGGCAGGTTTGCACAGACCTGCTCATGCAGAACAAGATTAAACAAAATCACATTGAAATGCTACTAAACTCATAATAGATTATCAACAAATTTTAGTTCCACTCTCTTCTCCACCCTACGCTCCCCAATCTGTCTTTGTGAGCATTTGCTTTAGATTTTTGAGATCATAGCCCTTTCTAAAAAAATCAGAACAGACTCCAAGAAAACCGTGCATTGATAATGCATTAAATAACCTTCAGTTAATAAGGTCTCATATTTGCCTTAATTTATTATGAACGAGGAACTTCTGTTGGGTCATAAATTCAACCACTTATTTTTCTTAATACCCTCTATTAGGGATCAGGAGAAAAGGGGTGCTGTGAGTCTCAGTGCCATGCATGAAGAATAAGCAAATCTCCTCCCGGGGTGCCTCTTTGCTAAAAGCCTGCCATATGTCCACAGCACACTGAAGCATTAACAGCACATCTCATTTTATATCCCCACTTGACAAGCACAACTTAAGCAAGGATGGGCTTGCACTAAGTGTGCTTGTCTAATTCCCATTACTGCTAATTATGTGAACACAGCAGGAAGACCACATCTCTTCAGAATCAGGCTTACTTTTCAAGGGAATATGAAAGCCCGTACATGTTCAAAGCAGCGAATGATTTTTCACATTTATTAGCATTTTATATACCTGTGGATATTTCATTTTATAACCTTCACCATGATTCAGTTGTGGCCAACATGCCCTGTATGAGTTTTTGAAAAATAAAGTCACTTTTAATCTATTGCCTGGCAAGACCTAGTGGCAATTCGTCTTCATAAAGAACCCTTGCCATGCTGTGTTTTGAATTGCAGAGCAGAAAAACTGTCTCATGATTAAGATACACTGGTGAAAGGAATGAAATACTTAAAAAAAAAAAAAAATCCTCCCTACACTCGTTTATTTGAATTCTATTAAACAGCAGCATGCCATTTTATAAAGGAGTTAAGGACATTTTCAACCAGTTTTTCAGGTGACTTTTGATTTCGATTCTTTCTGATTATGCATGGAAGTGCTTAGGAAATGCTTCGGGCACAACAGCACTATACGTGTCATTGTAGGAGACTAGGAGACGCTATGCAAACACATTCCCCTGCATTGTTCCCCCTGGAATTTATGATGCAAACAAAAGTTAAAATCTAACAATTTCCAACAATGTTTCAGTCTTTCACCCTGGATTACATATTTTCAAAACGCTCAAGATTATGGAGCATCCAAGAGAAAGGAATTTTGATGAAGTATGAAAACTTGACATTGCCAAAGCTGCAGAGCTCTACCTATTACTATAATAGACCAAACTGATCATGTTTTTTTGTCAAGATCTGCCTGTGTTTTCAGAGACATCTATTTTCGTAGGAAAATTCACTCGTAAAACAAAGCGTCTTTCTGCATCACAATGCAGAAAGCAAAATAATCCAAACCCCATGCTTGGAGATGCGTGGTTTATACTAACTTTCTTTATCCTTAGTTGACTGAATCTATTATTTTTTATCCAAGCACAAATTCAACTTACAATCTCTGAAGATCGCTCAATGCTACTACGCCTTTTGCCACATCATCTTTCAGTAGATTTCCAGTCTACGAAAACTCTTCTTGAGGTTTCATAGTTTCAGCCTTTCCATTTTTAATTTTATCATCAGCAGCATTTGAGGCCTTTTTGCAGAAAGAAAATTTTATGCCTGCCGAATTTTTCCTTTAAAGGAAATTTAAAACGATGTCTCAATCAAGCAAAGTGTGATCATTACATTCAATGCACATGAAAGTACGCGTGAGCCTCAGAGGGATCAAGTTCATGCGCAGTAAAGCTCAGATAATTGGTCTCTTTAACCTTCTCATGCTCCTTTCCGATTAAACACAATTTCATCTGTGTCTTTTTTAGCTGATTCTTTCTACTGCTGTCGCACGGGATGGTGTGGAAATCTCAACTCAAAAGCTGCTTTAAGATGAGTGGAAAACTGACCCCAATTATCAAGCTTTTGTCCAATTCATAATATGCAAATATCTTTTCCCATTCTGAAGGTTGTCTGTTTGCTTTGGTTGGTGTCTCCTTAGCTGTACAGAAGCTTTCAGTTTAATTAAATCTCATTTGTTTATTTTTGTTATTGCAATTGCCACAGAAGTCTTCTTCCTAAAATCTTTCCCCAGGCTGATGTCTTTAAGTGTTTTTCCCACACTTTCTGTAAGGATTTTTATTGTTTCATGTCTTAGATTTAAATATCCATCATGAATCAATTTTTATAAGTAGTGAGAAGTGTGGGTCTAGGTTCAGTCCTTTACATGTGGTTATCCAGTTCTCCCTACACCTTTTATCAAATAGGGGCCCAAAAGAGTCAACAAAAGAAACCAAATAATCCCATATATCTTTGAGCAAGAGATGTGAAAAGAACTTCCTCTAAAGAAGACAGACAAATGAATAGACCTGCCATTCCATCCTATAATTCCTCTACTAGGTAGATATCCAGAAGACCAAAAATCACATTATAACAAAGATATTTGTACCAGAATGTTTATTGCAGCCCAATTCATAATTGCTAAGTCATGGAGAAAGCCCAAGTGTCTATCAACCCACGAATGGATTAATAAATTGTGGTACATGTATACCATGGAATATTATGCAGCCTTAAAGAAAGATGGCAACTTTACCTCTTTTGTGTTTACATGGATGGAGCTGGAAAATATTCTTCTTAACAAAGTATCTCAAGAATGGAAGAAAAAGTATCCAATGTACTCAGCCCTACTATGAAGCTAATTTATAGCTTTCATATGAGGATTATAACCCAATTATAGCACAAGAATATGGGGAAAGGGGCAAGGGAGGGGAGGGAGGAGAATGGGGGAGGGAGGACTATTGGTGGGATCACATCTATGGTGCATCTTAGAAGGGTACAGGTGAAACTTACTAAGTGCAGAATATAAATGTCTGTACACAATAACTAAGAAAATGCCATGAAGGCTATGTTAACTAGTTTGATGAAAATATTTCAGATTGTATATGAAACCAGCACATTATACCCCTTGATTACATTAATATACACAGGTATGATTTAATTTTAAAAAAAAAAGAAAAACAGATGAATGGCTAACAAACATATGAAAAAAGTGCTTATCATCCCTAATCATCAGAGAAATGCAATTCAAATCTATCCTGAGATATTACCTAACCGCACTGAGAATGGCCCACATCACAAAGTCTCAAAGCTGCAGATGCTGGCATGGATATGGGGAGAAGGGAACTTTTACTCTGCTAGTAGGACTGCAAACTAAAGCAACCTTTTTGTAAGGAAGTATGGAAAATCTTCAAAGAAGTCAAATTAGCTCTACCATTTATAATCTCATTATTTGGCATCTATCCAGAAGAAAAAAAAATCCCTTTATCATAAAGACATTTGCACTAGACTGCTTATTTGCAGCTCAATTTACAGTCATCAAAATGTGGAAACACCCTAAATGCCCACCAACCCAGGAATGGATTAACAAGCTATGGTGTACGTATACGATGGAATACTATTCAGCCATTAAAAAGATGGAGACTTTACAACTTTTGTATTAACCTGGATGGAGGTGGAACACATTCTTCTTAGTAAAGCATCACAAGAATGGAGAAGCAAGACTTCAATGTACTCAATTCTAATACGAAGGCAGTAGATGAGCTAATACAACAGGAAGAGGGGGTAGGGAAATGAGCAAGTGGGAGGAGGGGAGGAGGGAAAGGGAAAGGGGGTCATGGTTATGGCACACCCCTTAGGGGGTAGGACACAACCATAAGAGGGACTTTATCTAACAAATGCAATCACTGTAACCTAATTCTTTGTATCTTCAATAAATCCCAAACAATAAAAATTAAAAATAAATAAATAAAAATAACCCCCAAATTTCAATTAATCATAGTAATTGACTTTCTTCAGAACAATTCAGAAGATGAACTCCTAAATACCTCAGAGACCAACTCTGATTATCTGACCCCCCATTCCTTCCCCAAGTGAACTCCAGAAGCTACTCCAAGTTAAACTTACGGTCTTTGATGTCTAAGGAACAGAGACATGAATATTCTGGAAATGTGAAAATACCCACTTCTCTGTTTCCCTCTTCACTGTTCCCTCTTTATACACTCAGAATCACATTTACTTTCTGGGCCAGCTTTAGCACTAGGCCTAAATCATGGTCTAGCAAAAATGCCCCACCCAATAATGAGAAGTCAGTTCACTGCACAACTTCCACAGTTGAAGATAAAATGTGGGCGATGACTGAGTGAACTTGACTCATTCTCAGAATAAGACTTCCAGACTGAACAACTAAGAAGCAGTTGTGGACTTGAGAGACATTCTTCATCAGTTATATAAGTGCAAAATAATTTAAGAGGCCTGGAATTGGTTCAACCTGGCTGGTTATTCTTGGCAGAAGTGGGATTGGTTGATTCTTTCTTCTTTTAAAATAAATTATACTCAGAAATGGATTGAGGTTACAAATCAAGCTTCTGGGAAGAGAATAAATAAGCGGCTGTAAATGTGTGTGAAGATACCTCATTAAAGGGACGGCCAAGTTACCTGGCTCCAACCTGGCTGTTTGATTCACATGACTGCACCTGTTGCCAAGTCTCTCCCCGGAGGGTGGGTAGCCATTAGGCTGCTGGCTAAGAGGCAGGAATTACAATATAAACAGCTTTTTTTTTTTTTTTTACAGATTTCTTTCCTGCTCGCTAACAACCTTAAAACATTAACCATGTTGAGAAACAAGGAAAAGAAAATAAAAAGGAAAAAGTTTGAAAGATGAATGTGAATTCTAGGCAAGCATCATTTATAATCCATTTGAATAAGTACATTGCAGGAAAACTAGACTTTTTTCTACATAGGAATTAAATGAAAATTGTCATACACATTTACTCATCATGCCTATCTAATAGCTGCTATTATTTCCTTTAAAAATAAGTATTTACTAGCTGAAATTCATTTACATTCATCTATAGGCAAAAATTGGTCTTTTTCTTGTGTTGCTTAATTTTGACCCAGGCACCATCCAAACTGAGAGCCTCGTTTTGTCCAACCTGACCTCTACTCCCAACCCTCCCACCCCCATGCTCCTGGAATCACCCATTCACAGTCCTCAAATCCAGTGGCAAAGTAAGTCTGCCTCTGACTCCTTTCCATACAAATGCCTCATGCACGTTCCTGAGAGCCCTGTCGTTGGTTACATCCCCTGCTCGAGAGGCTTCAACAGTTGCCTAAAGCCTACAGATAAAAGTCCAAATCCTTTGGTAAGTATTGAAGAAGATGAATTCAAGTCCACATTCTGCTCTGCCCTAAGCTTCTCCCACACTCTGTCCCATTATTCCTCTTCCAATCTTGCTATGCTCCAAATTTTTCTCCCACCCTACTCCAGCCCCGCACAAGCCCTCTTTCTTGGGCCTCCTCTGTTGTATCCACAGCCTAAGGTGCTTCTCTTTCTATGATCAGCCTCCTCAACTACTGCCATAAACCAATTACTTCTCACATCCATTTGTGTCCTTCAGCTCTCTGCTCAGACCCCATCTCCTCAGGAGAGCCTTTGTTGAAAGCCCAAAATAGGTCAGGACCTTTTTTTCATAGACTCCCGAAATTCTTGTTTCTACTCTGTGGTGTTCACAGCACATGTGATGAATTAAATATTTGCATAATGACTAGTCTAATTCTGTTTCTGCCACAAGAAGGCAAAGACTGGTTTCTGTTTTTTTCTTTGTATTCCCAGCAGCTAAGAATACAACAATCATTTCTCCTTTTCCACCATCTATGCACCATTTTTCAGTAGTTCTCAAACAGAATGTGTTCCACGGTCATATGTCATGATGTGTGTGTGTCTTATCTGCTGCCTGTGGACTTCAGTCCCCTTTTCCTCCCTGACTGCACCTTAGACCAGTGTGTGCAGTAATTTTTTTAAAAAATCAAGTTGAATTGAAAAATCATTAAATGCATCTTTCTTCCCACACTGAAGACTTTCAGTGGAATGGGATAATTAGCTCTGGCTTCAATTTAAAAAACAAAAAAAAGGGTTGTGTTTATTTTTATAATAATCTTAAAGTTTTTACGCACACATGTTCTAGAGACATAGCACGTGCCTTATACCTGGGCACTGCTCCCTGTTTCAGTACCTGTTACATTTACCTTTCCTGCAATGTTGACGTGTAACGCTTCATTAACTGTGGAGACAAAGGACAAAAGCACAGATGTGGGCTTCATTTACAAATAATATTTCCTTGACCAATGAACGTTAGATGGATCTTACTGACCGCTCTCAAAACAATGGTGAAAAACCAGAAAAGTGGAGGAGACTTTGAAATATCCCTGAGCATATGGTGACAGAAGCTTTGCCAAACGTGAAGGAACCTGCCTTGTGGCAGTCGGTTTCATATTTATATTTTGAGCAATGATTCTGTTTCAGCAAACAGCATCATCTGTCATAGTAAAGCAGTGTTTCTAAATAAAATGTTATGCTCTCTTTTAATTTTATCTGCATTTAATTGGTAAGATTATGTTGGATTTTATGATGGGGGGGTGGAAATTAAGGAGGGCTACTCCTCAGCTCCAGACACCAGTTGGCAGGGCCACTGGGCAGGGCAACAGAAACGCAGTATTACTATACTCTTAGATGTTATTGTTCATGTTGTTTTAAGCTAAGAAACAAAATTCAGTCGTGTTTCATTCTTCCACATTTAACAACCTTATAAAAAGGGATAGTGTAGTTATTAAAAAGCACAAAATGCTTGAACATTTTAAAATATTGATAATAATAAATAAAAATAATATACAATTGTAATGGGGAAAAGTGTAATAATTTCTTTTTTTTTTTTTTTTTTTTTTTTGAGACAAGGTCTCACTCTGTCACCCTGGGTAGACTATCTTGTGGCATCATAGCTCACAGCAACCTCAGACTCCTGGGCTCAAGTGATCCTCTTACCTCAGCTTCACAAGTAGCTGGAACTATAGGCACCTGTTACCAGATCCAGTGAGTTCAGTGAGTTTTTTGGGGTCTTTTTTTGAGACAGAGCCTCAAGCTGTCACCCTGGAAAGAGTGCTGTGGCGTCACAACTCACAGCAACCTCCAATTCCTGGGCTCAAGCAAGTCTCCTGCCTCTGCCTCCCAAGTAGCTGGGACTACAGGCACCCGCCACAATGCCTGGCCATTTTTTGGTTGAAGCCGTCATTGTTGTTGGGCGGGCCCGGGCTGGATTCGAACCCTCCAGCTCAGGTGTATGTGGCTGGCGCCTTAGCCGCTTGAGCCACAGGAGCTGAGCCTTTTTTACTTTTTTTTAAGTACAGAGGAGGTCTCACTCTTTCTTGAGCTGGTCCTAAGAAACTCCTAAGCGCAAGAAATCCACCTGCCTCAGCTTCACAATTAGCTGAAACTATAGGCACCTGTTACCAGACCCAGTGAGTTTTTTTTTTTTTTTTTTTTTTTAAGTACAGAGGAGGTCTCTTTATCAGGCTGGTCCTAATAAACTCCCAAGTTCAAGCAATCTACCTGTCTCAGCCTCCCAGAGTGCTAGGATTACAGGCATGAGCCACCACGTGGATCCCATAATTTCTTATCTAATTAATAGAGGTCATGCATGTCTTTTTCAAGTTTGAGCAACTCTGTTCCTACCTGCCAAGGATTTCTTCCTGTCTTTTAGGAAGAGCACCCCACTCTTCTTGGCATACCATTCTCCTCTTCATTGGGGTTCTTGAAGACCTATAAATCATGTTGCTAGCTTTACCTGAAGTTATGTACTATCCAATAAATTCCTTTTTTTCCCTAATGTTAATCAATATCACTTTCTTTTGGTTACCACCAAGAATCCTAACCAATAAACTAATCTAAACAAAGAGAAATCAAGTTCACACAAAACTTAAGGGAGAAATTGAGAAGAGGTACTAAGAGTTTACAAAAGGGTAAAGAAGATGAAACAAGACTGTAGATAACATTTTCATCCTTTCTGTGACTTCTGGACTTTAGTTTTAAAATATAGTTTTAAATGATATTCAGCTCTATAATGTATCACCCCTGAGTAAACGTTTCCCAGAAGGTGATTCTTATTCAAGTGGTATTTCTAGCACCTCACAGGATGCTTGGAACACATATTAGGCAGCCAATAAATATGTTTTGAACTGAAAATGTTCTCCAGTTAGGTTCATAGTTACAACAGTATTTCAATAAAGAGTTTTAAAGTAGTGTAAAAAAAAAAACAGCACCAGTGAGTTTTCACGATATTGGAGAATAATTGCTAACATTACTACCATAAACAATCTTCAGTCTCAAGTAAACAGCTTTAAGTTAGAAAATGCTTTTTACATTTGTGTCTCCAGAGCTGGAAATTGCCTGATTTATATAAGTGGCTGTTGCTTAATAACTCTTTGGTAGCTTTATGCAGACTAAGATGAGAACTATCACTCTAGAGTTTTCATGATATAAATTAATGTGATTTGAATTTGAAGACATCTTTTACATCCTTACACATTTCAGTATGGAATACAGCTGGATACAGGCCATCTCTGTTGCTGAGCAGCTTTCCTTCCTAAGGCTGGTTAGTGCATCCTTTTTTTTTTTTTTTTTTGGCTTTTTTTTTTTAATTGAATCATAACTGTGTACATTAATGCAATCATGGGGTACCATGTGCTGGTTTTATATACAATTTGAAATGTTTCCATCAAACTGGTTAACCTAGCCTTCACGACATTTTCTTAGTTACTGTTTTAAGACATTTATATTCTGCACCTAGTAAATTTCACATGTCCCCTTGTAAGATGCACCAACTGCACCATTTCCTCCAGTCTTCTGGAGGGGGTCTATTGAGATCTAAATGAGAACCACCGAGCACTGAACATTGAGTTAATTGGTAGTACTGTCAAGAATGCTTCTTCGCCATCTTTATTAAGGTATTTTAAGTCCTTTTATATTAAGCACGTGGTATAGAAGAGCCCACTTTCACATATGCCCCTGCGACCTAGTTTGTAAACCAGAGCTTGAAGGACCAGCCGGCCTTCCCCTCCATCTCCCCACTCCATCCCTACTCCATCTCATCTCTCCTCAACTCTATAGCTGGCAACACAGACCCTGGGTCTTATGTGGATTATTTTTCACTTAAAAGTGAATATTGGTGGAAAGACTCTAAAGGAAGTGATCCTAAAGGCAGAATAAAGATGTGGTAAGTAGACTGCCTCTCTCAACCCAGTGCTATTGCCACTCCTTTTACAATCCTATGGGATTTGAAATCTGCAAGTACAAATTGAATGAAAGACTCCTTGCCTTGAGGTATTAGATCACAAACATCAAAAAACTTTCTTCTAATTCTTTCTCTCCAATTAACTAGCTTAAAACACTAATCAAGTCATTGAATGTCTCTGAACTTCACCTGCCATGCCAATCCATCTGTCCATCGTTCCACTTGGAGATGAAACTCTTTCTTTAAATACACCAGGCTTTCTCATGCACTGTTCCATTTGTACACATTGGAAATGTTCTTGCCTCCTGTTGATTGCCCGTATAACTTTTTATTTAGTTAGCTGCGCGTATAACTTTTTATTTAGTTAGCTGATACTTAATACTTTCTCCTAAAAGCCTCTCAGACTAGCCTAGTTGCTTCTCCCTGTGTGCCCCATCTGGAATATATGATGACTCTGACCACATGACATCATTACTGCTTTTGTTGATCTAGTCACCCTAACTTGGATTAACAGCTCCTTGAGAGTGTGGATGGTGCTTATTCCTAATGCTACTACTGTCACCTAACACAGTGCCTATGAATATTTAGAGATCAATAGGGGAATTAATAAATGATAAATCAATGAATAAAAAGATTCTATTCTAACTTTTGTTTCATTATTCACTGGAATAATAGTTGGTCTTACCAAAATAATAAATGTAAATGAGGAAAAAAATCTGACAGAATAATAGGACAATATGCAGGATTTATTGTTCTTGTAGTTCTTAGATTAGTTTAATCACAATGCAGTTATTTACAAAAGCAAAATTATGCAATTGGAAGTCAATTTGCTATTAATGTTTTCTTTTGATGATTACAGAAATTGAAGGGAAAAAATGAGCTTCATTACCCTCACCACAATTATTATAATCAAATTTTGAGTAATAAATGAACAGTACACAATACAATTTAAGAGCAATTTATCAGGCACATTTTTTCTCATGATATATTCATTTCCATTGTTTTACTGATAAAAATGATGCCAAATATTATATAATAGAAAACAATCAATGCTAACAATGTCGCCAAATTTTAGTTCTAAAGCATTTTTTGATAGACTTCTATTTCTAATATTTTTAACGATATTTTATTTGAAGTCTGAAAAGAAACCACTTACCAAAAAGGTTTTAAGTATTTGTTATTGATTGAAATGTTATACCATAACAAATAAAGTAAGCGTATCATTTACATTAATGTTTCTTTGTTTCCTTTTACCTTTTTTTTTTTTTTTTTTGAGACAGAGTCTCAAGCTGTCGCCCTTGGTAGAGGGGGATCACAGCAACCTCAGACTCTTGGGCTGAAGCCTTTGGTAGATTGCTGTGGCATCGCAGCTCACAGCCACCTCAAACTCTTGGGTGTAAGCAAATCTCTTGCCTTAGCCTCCCAAGTAGCTGCGACTATAGGCCCAGCTATTTTTTGTTATTGTTACAATTATCATTGTTTTAGCTGGCCTGGGCCAGTTCGAATCCGCCAGCCTTAGTATGTGTGTCCCCCACCCTACCCACTGAACTACAGGCGTCACCCTATTTTCTTTGTCTCTTCATCCCCTATATTTTATTTTACAACACACTTTGCAATCTAATCCTGAACTGCAGTATTTCCAATATCTCAAATATGTTTTAGATATACACATATCTAAAAACCAAAAATGTGCTAAAAAATACAATTTTATTTTTTGCAATGGTTATAAATGGAAGAAAAAGAAGATCTGAGAATTTGAGAAACTAATTCTTTTCTTCTTTGTTAAAGCAGTTAACATTAGTTGAAAAAACTGAGGCTTAGAAAGAATTTCTAGAGCTGGTTAGTGTTATAAAACGGAAGCCTTTCCAGATCTATCTGGAATCCACGCTCTCAGCCACCAACCTACACTGCTTGGATAAAGAACATGATCATCCCATCCAAAAATCTCATTTTAATGACTACTGTTGTTTATGAAATGTTTCATTTTATACTGTTGGCTAAAAACATAAAAATGAAATTCCTGAAATGCAGAAAAAAGACACACTTGTTTTATAGAGCAAAACTGTTGTTAAACCTTGATCTTAAATTCTACTGATTTTTGAGCATAATACCTTTAGTAATTCACACCAGGTTGATAAAGATCTTGTACCAAATACCAGAGCAAGGTTTTCTATTTAACTCAGCTTATCCTATGGAAATAACGTGCTTTACTGAAACAGATGACCACAATAATTACTATAGACATGTAATTTAGAATAGAAAAGAGAATATAATACTTATATGATCAAATCTCAGCAAATCTTTAACCAGTTTTGAATACTGCGTGGTTCAGTATATTATGCTCTAAGGTCGATGATATCTGCTACATTCTAAATCTTAAATCATAACCAACACTCCCCTTGGGCTTCCCTAGATTCCCAAATTTACAACTTTTAAAAGATGACTTTACATCAGAAGAATTTTCAATTATACTCCTACGGACTTTTGAATTCTATCTAGCTGCATTTTTAGACCTTATAAGAGAATATAACCTCGGTTGTTGGTGCATTATCTCATTTACCCTCTGATGTCCACATCCTCAAAAATTGAAAATTAGGAAGTGGCATAAAATTCTACGATGGTCTTTTGTTTCCTGATTAATATCCTAAATAGCCTTTTTTCCCATTTTGAAAAACTTCATCTCCTTTTTTCTGTGTCTTATTTCTGCCCACAAATATTTAAATATGCCACTACTGTTAAAAAAATATTTAACATTCAGGATTTCTACAGACGTAATATACATTTCTGTGTGATCATTTACCGTTTGTTTAAACTTCTAAATCTTAATTTATATTTTAATTTAGAAAGTCAGTTTTGGGTATTTTTTTTTTTGAGACAATCTTACTGTGTCCACCCTCACAGCTATGGCATCATAGCTCGCAGCAACCTCCAACTCTTGGGCTTAAGACATTCTCTTGCCTCAGCTTCCCAAGTAGCTGGGACTACAGGCACCTGCCACAATGCCTGACTATTTTTTTTATTGTAGTTGTCATTGTTGTTTTAGCAGTTCTGGGCCGGGATCACACCCGCCAGCCCCGGTGTGCCCAGTGCCCTAACCACTGAACTATGGGTGCTGAACCAAAATGTCAGTTTCCTAAGCAGAACTTTAAGTGGTTTATTTATATTTGAGTAAGACTTCCACACACCAAGAACTAAGATTCCAACCCATGACTCTTTTACCAGTGTATAGTAGCCTCATCACTTCTAAGCTCAGGTGTCTCACCATTGCCAGACACCCAACTGTACACCTTTACAGTAACATACTCAGCCGTTGGAGGGATACCAACAACTTTCAGCTCTTTTTCTTGAAGAGGGCCATTTTAATAAAAAAAAATAGAGTTAATAATAGGAAGGGTGGTATACAGACAAGGCAAAATTATGAAAATTCTATAAGGATAATTGAGGTTCAAAAAACAGTAATGTAATTGGTATGATAACTGAAAGTCAACTATTGTCACAAAAGAAGCATTAAAATTAAGCCAAGCTAAGTTACTATAACTACAGGCAGTCCCCAAGTTACAAACATTTAACTCACATACAACTTGCATTTACAAACAGAAGTTATTACAGTAAGTCCCTGAGGTACAAACATCCAGCTGACGTACAACTTGCATTTGTGAATGAAGACTATTACAGGTAATAGGTAAATGCACCTGTTTCTACTTGCACACTAATTCAACTTAAACCTATGCAACCGATGTCATCCATAACATGGGTGCTGCCTATAATCTACAGCTGCTACTGATGTTAAAAAAAAAAAAGAATAATTCCTTTTCACATTAAGGGGTAATATTGTCAGGCATAACTGAAAGCTAATGTTTTACTAAATGTGACATTATAAACATTAGCCTTTATAAACCAAGCCAATAAATAAAACACGCTACATTTAAAATAATGTACTGCATAATATTTATAGATTTTTCTCCCACTTAAATATGTGCTTTAATCTGTAAGGACAATACATGCGTAAATACCAAAAGCCAGAAAAGATTTGTAAGTGCTTCTTAAAAGGCTTTCTAAACATTTATTTCAGCATAAACATTAAGAACCATTAAAAAACAAAACCAAAAGCAAGGAGGTTTTATTTCTAAGGCTACATCATAATAAGCATGTGAGGAAAAGTAAATTCCATTTAACAGGTGCAAAAAAAGAATGATGCAGAATTAGGTTTTGAATTTTGTCCACTCTAAGCTCCTTAAACTGTATGAATTTGTAGCTTTTTGGTTGATGGTGGGGAAATGAAAGTATTTATTCAAGTAAAATATGAGTTATTTCTTTTATTTTTATTTTGAGCATAGGTTTCCACTTCAAGTTGTTATTTTCCGAAGAAAAGCCAAATGGCAAATACTCTGTATATGAATTAGATTATATTAAACCATTCTAAACACAAGTAGTTTGATATCATAATACAGAAGCAAATAAGACATACGTAATTCTACACTTAAAAGTTGTGTAATTCACTGTATCTAAATGATATCTTAACAAACTAAACTCAGTGGGGGAAAAAACACAGGAAGACCTATGCAGTAAAACCGACAGGGGAATTACGGAATTAGCCAGCACCTGGGGATGGTGAGTGCAGACGGAAAATTATTTCAAAGAAAGAAGTCCAAGATACCAATTATACTTTTAAAAGCTTTGTCATAAAAATTGTGTCTGGCAGTAGCTAAGGGGCAAATTGGAGAGCTGAGCCCTGGACACTCTATTCTGCTTGTAAGAAATCAAATGTATGTCTAATGAAACTAAAACGTATGTAGCTTCAACACAGCAAAGGGTCTGGCAAAGCCAGGAAGAATCCTTGTGAGAGACACACGGAAAACACGCAGGAAATCCTAAAGAGAAAGCCATCATTGCCCACTGCGCTGTCCACCCAGAGAAGGGGAAAGTCAGGATTGGGGGAGGGAATGAGGACAAAATTTCTGCCTGCCTTCGGTTGACCAGAGTAAGATTTGGATTGAGTACTCAATATGATCATGCTGAGATTTTATTTATAGTTATTTATTTCTCCTTCTCCCATGGCTTGTTTAGTCTGCCTTTTCCTCACGTTTTTCTCTTTCTGTCCTCTTTTAGTTTATTTCTGATTACATTTACTTGTCTGTCGTACACTGTTCCTATCGTGCTGGTTGTCAGTCCTCACAGGATCTCTGTAGCTTTGCATTTCTATTATATTCCAGCAACTATTCTCAGCCTCGTTCACCTATTCTCTTCAACCAAACTTTAAGTGTTGAGTTGCATACAGAATAACCTATCAAATGTCGTAGTGTTATAAGTGACCATAATTTAGAATTTAAAATGATGATGTTCAATAAATTTTGTTTCTTACTCTTTCCATTCAAATTATGTTCCTTGGTATTTATGTTACTGTACCATCTCAGTTCATTCCTTTTGTCCTCTACATACGATCCCCAACAATGTACATGGCACATATATATACTCATTCAAACCTCTAGCAGCAACAAGCACCTGCCTATCACCTTGTGCACTTGTGAGAGCGTGTCTCAGGGATAGACATCCAGGAGCCAAATGAATGACTATTCTGTTCAATATACACATACTATTTTCTCTACTCAATGCTATGTCACTCTTACTCTCACAAACGACTGTACCAATCCAAACTCCCACCAGTTATACACGAGGACGCCACCTTCCTGCATCCTAAACCAGTCCTTGGTTTTATGTGACATTTTAATTCTCACAGACAAGATGGATATTATATTGCTTTTTAATTTACATTTTCTGATTCCTATGGATGTTCAAACGCTCATTATTCCTTTGGGTTTTCCCTTTTATCAATTGCATCTTTATATCCTTTGCCCATTTTTTTTGTTTGTTTGTTTATTATTAAATTATAGCTGTGTACATTAATGTAATCATGGTTACAATGTGCTGGTTTCATATACAATCTGAACTATTTTCATCAAACTGTTTAACATAGCCTTCATAGCATTGTCTTAGTTATTGTATGAACACATTTGTATTCTGCATTTAGTAAGTTTCGCCTGTACCCTTCTAAGATGCATCACAAGTGTGGCCCCACCAATTACCCTCCACCTCAAACTCACCCCTCTCCTCTCCTCCCTTGCCCCTTTCCCCATATTCTTGTGCTATAGTTGGGTTATAGCCTTCATATGAAAGGTATAAATTAGTTTCATAGTAGGGCTGAGTACATTGGATACTTTTTCTTCCATTCTTGAGATACTTTGCTAAGAAGAATATGTTCCAGCTCCATCCATGTAA
>CAUYRH010122388.1:0-13134 GCA_963574655.1 Perodicticus potto | reverse complement strand
GCCCCCCCCCCGCCCCGCCCGAGCGCGCGCGCCTGTGAGCGCGGGCGGCGGCACGTGCTGGCTCCCTAGTGCGCGAGCCGGCGCTGGTGCGAGCGAGGGTGCACGTGTGTGTGCGTGTGTAGGTGCGTGCGAGGGTGCATGTGTGTGTGTGCGTGTGTAGGTGCATGCGAGGGTGCGTGTGTGCATGTGTAGGTGCATGCGAGGGTGCGTGTGTGTGTGCTTGTGTAGGTGCGTGCGAGGGTGCATGTGTGTGTGCGCGCGTAGGTGCGTGCGAGAGTGCGTGAGTGTGAGCGCACGTAGGTGCGTGTGAGGGTGCACGTGTGTGTGCATGCGGGTAGGTGCGTGCAAGGGTGCATGTGTGTGCGCGCGCGTAGGTGCGTGCGAGGGTGCACGTGTGTGAGCGTGTGTAGGTGCGTGCGAGGGTGCACGTGTGTGTGTGCGCGTGTAGGTGCGTGTGTAGGTGCGCGTGTGTGTGCATGTAGGTGCGTACGAGGGTGCGTGTGTGTGCGCGCACGTAGGTGCGTGCGAGGGTGCATGTGTGTGCGTGTGTAGGTGCGTGCGAGGGTGCATGTGTGTGCGTGTGTAGGTGCGTGCGAGGGTGCATGTGTGTGTGCGTGTTACTGTTCAGTTTTCCTGACTGTCCTGTCCCTACTTTGCAGACAACTGAATACCAGCTAGAGCAAAGGCCAGCAAATCAACCGTGACTGACGGCGGAACAAGGAGACCACACCCAGGGCTGCTCCCAAACAGCCCCTCGTGGGCCTTCTCTACCCCCAGGGGCTGCTGTCCTGGTGATTCTTGAGGAGACGAAGCTTCTGCATTTCTGTTGCGTGGCTGAGACTGAGGGAGACTTCCAGGCCTGACTGACCAGCCGAGCTCTTGCCCAGTGGGGGACCCTTCTCACCATTCTTCTTGGCAACTTCCAAGCCCTTCCCTGAAGGGCTTCAGGGACACCTCCAGTGTCCACCTGTACCAAGGCTCCAGCCCATTGCGTCGCTAAGACACTGGGTAGGGACACAAGATTGAAATGCTCGTGTCCAACCAGGGCTCAACTTGCTCTCTTGAAGAGGCAGCAAATTCAGGAAATGAAAAAGAGGAGCAGTGTTACTTTCCCTCCAGGACCCCAGTCAGTGTACTCACACGGTCACCTCGAGAGGACGGCCTGGGGAGCTCCCAAGTGCGGCTGGATCTACCTGGGAGGCCTGAATGACCCAAGTCAGTGTACTCACACAGTCACCTCAAGGGGACAGCCTGGGGAGCTCCCGAGTGTGGCTGGGTCTGCCTGGGAGGCCTCCAGGACCCAAGACAGTGTACTCACACGGTCACCTCGAGGGGACAGCCCCGGGAGCTCCCGAGTGCACTGGATCTACCTGGGAGGACTGAAGGACCCAAGACAGTGTACTCAACACGGTCACCTCGAGGGGACAGCCTAGGGAGCTCCCGAGTGCGGCTGGGTCTGCCTGGGAGGCCTGAATGACCCGAGTCAGTGTACTCACACGGTCACCTCCAGGGGACAGCCCGGGAGCTCCCGAGTGCAGCTGGATCTACCTGGGAGGCCTGAAGGACCCAAGACAGTGTACTCACATGGTCACCTCGAGGGGACAGCCTGGGGAGCTCCCGAGTGCGGCTGGGTCTGCCTGGGAGGCCTGAAGGACCCGAGACAGTGTACTCACACGGTCACCTCGAGGGGACAGCCTGGGGAGCTCCCGAGTGCGGCTGGATCTACCTGGGAGGCCTCCAGGACCCGAGACAGTGTACTCACACGG
This sequence comes from Perodicticus potto, assembly GCA_963574655.1. NCBI lineage: Eukaryota > Metazoa > Chordata > Mammalia > Primates > Lorisidae > Perodicticus > Perodicticus potto. The sequence goes on along the minus strand of CAUYRH010122388.1, from coordinate 11,368 downwards.
TCACGTCGAGGGGACAGCCTGGGGAGCTCCCGAGTGTGGCTGAATCTACCTGGGAGGCCATGTTCTTGTTTTCTGGTCTGGAATCCTGTCCTCGGGGAACTCAGCGCTGCCTGGGGCTAAGTGTCCCCAATTGGGGACCATCTGACCTCTCGCCAGAGATACTCCTAAGAAAGTCAGCCAGCCAGTCTTCTCTGTCACTTCACCACATTGCTGTTACTGACGTTTTTGGTACCAAGCTAAGTCCTTGCTTGGGTGGCTCACACCTTTCCAGTATTTGCTGTCTGTTGTCCTGCACTCTGAAGTCATTTCTGGGTCCGGGCTCTGCATTTTTGGTTTCTTTAATCTCTCCTCATAAATCTGCCCTTTGGTTCCCTTCATCATTCTTATTGCTTTTCTCTGAACATTCTCCAATTTGTCTACATATTTCTGGCACTGGGTGTCTAAATACATGTATAATTTGCTGGATTAAGAGCCATAGTTGGAGGGACTTCATCAATTAATCTCCTGCCCTGTGTCTTTTCAGAGGGTCTTGGGTGTGGTTTTCAATCCACCGACCTGTCTGTGGATTGCACAAACAACACTGAGCACAACCTGATACGTTGTCATGAGGCTGTGTGGTCAACACTCCCTTAAAGGAAAGAGGCTATTTTTTTTTTCTTTTGTAGCCCATTGGCACCCAGTGACTAAACCAACATTGAGGGACCCACTGCACCCCTTGGCACATTTTCCAGTGAATGGCATTTAAGAAAGACTCCAGGGTATTTTTTCATAGGCAAGCACATACTTATGGAGAAAGTTATTTCTAAGTTGGAAGTTGGATAAAGGTAGGACATACTTCCCCGGAGAAACTGCTGGTTGTGGTTCAGCCTGACCCCAGTTCACAAAATATACCTAATCAAGTTTTAAAACATTCAGAAACCCCAGTGTGGCCTAAAATAGAGTGAAAGAGGAACCCTCACATACTGAAAATAACTGAAAATTAGCACAACCTTTAGGGAGGGTAATCTGGCAATATATATTCCAAATCTTTACAAGTACATGCCTTTTGACCAATGGGTAACCAATGAGGTGACTTCTAAGAAATTATCCTAATAATTAAAAAGGGGACGAAAATATGTGTACAAGATATTTACTCAAGTGTTATTTATAGAAGTGGGAAAATATTGGCAATAATTCAAAAGATTTTTTAAAAGAGAACTGAAACAGAGCACAATGATGTTTACAGAAGGATATTTGGGCCAATGTTATTTGTAGCAGTGGAAGAAACTGTGATTGGTTAAGTGAGCAGAGGTCTCGCTTTGTATTCACTCACACAGAGAGATGACTACGGCGTCCTGGGCTAAAAGGGCACCTTCCAAGGGAGGACCCTCAGTGTGGTCCCATTTTTATTTTGAAACATCTCTACCTCTATGTACATAGTACATAGAAAACAATCTGGAGATAAATATCCTAAAATATTCACGTGGTTCTCTCCAAGTGGTGGGCTCAGGGAGATTTCGCTTTCCACTTTCTTGTCTGGTTTCCTCTCTGTGAGCCTGGCTACCTGTAAAACTAGCAAGAACATCACATTACTTTTAAAATTTACATTGTAACCTAATCAGAATTTATTGAGCTTCTGCTACATGCAATAGATAAATAAGGCCCACTCTCCCTGCCATGGGTAAACGTTCAGCTGCATACGACACCGTGATGATAGCAGGAGTCCAGGGCCACACCGAGGAAGCAGCACGGTGGGGTCTGGAACACGGCTCTGGGCTCCAGAGACTGGACATGTCAGTCAGAGCGGGGAGGAGTATTCCCAGTGCTCCACACTGCCTCCTGGGTATCAAATGTACTTCTTACTTAAAAAAAAAAAGAAAAGAAAGGAAAGAAAGAAAAAGAGAGAGAGAGAGAAAGAAAAGAAAGAAGCTTCCTTCCCTACACACTGTTGATCTAGCCCTCCAGTATAAATACACTTACAATAATTAACTCTCTTTGTAAGACACATGCATTTAATGTTTGTGTTTTTATTATCAATGAAGCAGTTAGTCAATGTATACAACCAGGATTATGTTGACTTTGCCCGCAACCTATTAAAACTAAGAAAATTAGAAGATCAAAATAAACAGTTCATTGAAAATCAACTCCAACAAGAACGGCGGTAAGGAAGTGTCCTTCCTAAATTTAGCAATGAACATCTGACCAGCCCTGAGCCAGGCACTGAAATACCCTCCTAGAACCCCCGCCCACCCTCCCCACACTCACGCCCACACACTGTGCTGCCTGCTAGCTGAGTGTTGATGTGTCCCCAGCAGTGCCATTGTGAAAGACTGGGTCACATGTGATGTTCCCTACCACTCTCTAGTTTCTTGGGCCCGAGACAAAGAACAGTCGGTTGAGTTCCAGATGCCAGGATGCACGCATCTCCAAAGAGGGGCAGCTCCCTGCAGAGGGATGACATTCCTTTCCCCATGGATGATCTGGGGGACCAGGGACCTGTGTTCATGCCCTGTGGGGCCCTGGTGCTCTGCATGGGCCATGAAAGCCCTCCGCATGCTCAGCCCCCGGTCCACCCGCAGAGCATTTTGTTGCTGTCTCTCCAGAACAGAGGTCATCACTCTGATCAAACCAGATACCTAAATTCTGCAGCAGCCCAGAAGGATGAGGATAAAGAAAACACCAGCACCACCACGGCTGTGCTTTCCTCAGGATGCAGATTCAAGGAGCGACGTGTTGTTTGCGACATGTTGTGTAAGCCACATGCACAGTCTCACACACACAGCAAACAGAACCAAATGCAGAATCAAGATATGCTGGAGGGGAATTTTCTTGAATTAAAGGAGGACCAAAATCTACAGGTGAGAAGAGTTCAGGAGGTCCTGGGAAGGACTAACAACATGAATGTATTCAATGTCACAGAACCGTGTGCTTAAAAATGGTTAAGACGGTCAATTTCACATTACATATATTTTATCACAATAAAAAGCACCAGGAAAAACTGTCCATAAATTGGATCCTGATTACATAAGCTAAACATGTATTTAATTCATATGAAGATGCACAAAAAATACCTTGGAAAAATATTCCACAACATAAACAGCTCTTATCCTAGGTATTGAAATTTCTGTAGTTTTTTTCTTTTTCATAATCTTCTATGTTTTCCAAATTTTATAGAATGAATGTCTTTACAATCAGAAGACTGCATAAAACAAATACTACAGGGTCTCTCAAAAGTCACCCCAAAAGTTACCATATATAGGGAAAATAGGAAACGGTAGCTAAATGTACCTTTATTTACAAAAAATTCATGGTAAAATTTTAAAAAGAGGTGGCCAACATACAGAGAATATTTTGTAAACAGTTTATAAAATTCTGTAATGAATGTTTTGTAAATAAGGGTACACTTAGCTACAATTTCCCATTTTCCCTCTGTATGGTGACTTTGGGGACACTCTGTATAAGAGCTCTCAGTGCTGCTCCTTCCTCACAGCTGTGCTCAACAGGGCCATCAAGGGAAGCAGACCCAACCGGACAGCGCGTCTCTATGGAGAGGGATGCGCATGATTCGGAGGCTGAGAAGTCCTACGACCCGCTGCCCATAGCCAGACACCCAGGAAAGCCCGTGGTGTGATTCTGTCTAAACCTTAAGTCTGAATGCCTGGCACCTAGGGTGGAGAGGAGAAACTGGGTTAGTTCCATAAGCCCCCGAAGCAGGAGTCAGGACAAGGACATCAAAAGACGTCCCAGTTCAAACAGAAAGAGCACATCCACCCTTCCTCTGCGTTTTTTTGGTCAATTTAGGCCGCCGGGGGCCAGCTGGATAGTGCCTGCTCACACCGGTGACGGGGGATGCCCTTGACCCAGTCTACAAATTCAAACGCTCATCTCTCCCAGAAACACCTTCGCAGACACACCTACTGTGGTGTTTTACCAGCTCCCAGGCATGGCTTAGCCCAGTCACATTGACAAATAAAAGTGACCACCACAGTAGCCCCCAGAGAGACCCACCTGGACGATTTCTGCAACTCCCTGACCAGTGAATGAGACTCCCTGCACTTGAACATATCCACCCCACCACGGCACAGGCAGCGCCCTCAGGGGTGCAAGGCAGAGGACACCACAGGACATGTGCAGCAGTCTCCCCACCCCCCTGGTCCTTCCCAGCCCAGAGCGCCCCCGACCCAGAGCCTCGCCTTTCCCTCAGCCCCCCACCCCATCTCCCTCAGCCCCACCCCCCAAACCTCACCTTGTCCCTCAGCCCCACTGTCCCTGTAACTGTGTCTGGATGAGTCCAGGGACGATGCACACCTACACCTATAGGTGTCAAGGACAGAGAGGACTTTGCGGTTGGAGTGGGTTGGAGGTTATAGGATGGTGACACCTCTGGAAATCTCTATAGAAAAGGATCCAGGTGGGAATCTCGCTGAAATTGGGAAATTTGTAGATTTATTTGGAGTAACTGGGGTGGGGTCACAGCGAAGAGGGGACTTGGAGGAAGGCACACTGATATTCATATTACTGAATGTGCAATGGTGGGGTTACCGTGTTGATGGAAATTGTGGTGAGTTCTATTCTCATCTAGCACCCCCTAGCTCTCCCCACCTTGGCTTCCTGCTGACTCCGAGGCCTCCCGCCACTCAGTCCAGATGCCACTTTCTTCTGAGAGTCTGCCCTGACGCTGAGTCTCCATTACATGCCCTCATCAGCACACCACCACGCGTGGGCTCGCCTTGATCCGAGAGCTTACTACGCTCCTCTCTCGGTCTCTGTCTCTCTCTGTCTCTGTCTCTCTCTGTCTCTCTGTCTCTGTCTCTCTCTGTCTCACTCTGTCTCTGTCTCTCCCTGTCTCTCTGTCTCGGTCTATGTCTCTCTGTCTCTGTCTCTCTCTGTCTGTCTCTCTCTCTGTCTCTGTCTCTCTGTCTCTGTCTCTCTCTGTCTCTGTCTCTCTCTCTGTCTCTCTCTGTCTCTCTCTGTCTCTTCCTGTCTCTCTGTATCTCCCTGTCTCTCTCTCTCTGTCTCTCTCTGTCTGTCTCTCTCTCTGTCTCTCTGTCTCTGTCTCTCTCCGTCTCTGTCTCTCTGTCTCTCTCTCTGTATCTCCCTGTCTCTCTCTGTCTCTGTCTCTCTCTCTCTCTCTCTCTCTCTGCTCTCCTTGCCCACCCTGAGGCTAGACAGCCGCTCCCTCTGACAAGGAGCATCTTCGTTCTGCAAGATGAGCACTGTGCCTGGCAAATGGCAGATGCTCAATAATTATTCTTTAAAAATAATCAAATGAATGAGAAAAGAATTAATGCCATGGGTAATTCATCTAAAGAATGTGAGAGGTGTCAGCAGGATACGTGATCTGCTATTCCACACTAGCAGCAAGTCTCCTTAAGCCAGAAGAAATCGGATTTTTATATAGGAAGTTACAGAGCAACAGCAAAGCCACTGTTACTTTTTGCAACCAAATTTTATTGTAATCTGTGCAGCTTCCTAAGAGAAGTGAGTCATGAACAATGGGCAGGATTGCCAAGGACAGAAGGCGTGGGTGGTGTTAGAAAGTAAAGAGTGCGAGCACGGGAGGAAGTGTGAGCCCAGGGTGGGTGTGTGGAGCTGTGGGTACCGAGGCCTCCGGTATCGCAGCAAGGCAGAGACACAGGCAGAGCTCCGTCTGGGATAATAGCTGGATTTTTATCTTGATTAGCATAAGAAGCTCTAAACCAGTAGCTCTCAACCTTCCTAATGCCGTGGCCCTTTAATACAGTTCCTGGGAGTTGTGACCCACAGGTTGAGAACCACTGTAGTCTAAACAGTTTTTAGGTAGGAAATGATATGGTGAGATTAGCATTTAGAAAGATCACCCCAGAAACAGAAGGGAGTGACAAGAAACAAGGTGGGGTCAGGGAAGTGGCTACTGCCACAGTCCACGCAGCAGGGCAAAGAACGCAGTTGACCAGTCCACGCAGCAGGGCCAGGAACGCACCTGACCAGTCCCCACAGCAGGGCCAGGAACGCACCTGACCAGTCCCCGCAGCAGGGCCAGGAACGCACCTGACCAGTCCCCACAGCAGGGCCAGGAACGCAGCTGACCAGTCCCCGCAGCAGGGCCAGGAACGCACCTGACCAGTCCCCGCAGCAGGGCCAGGAACGCAGCTGACCAGTCCCCGCAGCAGGGCCAGGAATACACCTGACCAGTCCCCACAGCAGGACCAGGAACGCAGCTGACCAGTCCACGCAGCAGGGCCCAGGAACACACCTGTACCCTCAGAGCAACACGCAGCCAGTCCAGCCCTAGAAGTTACAGATGACCAGGAATCTGGGGCAAGTTACTGTGAAGAATTCACGTAGCCAACTCTGGTCCTTTATTTGAAAGGACAATGTAGAAAAAACAGAGGCCTTACAACTGCCCTGATGCAGCCAACAGACCTGTATCTGCCAACAGGTCATATAAAGCCAACACCCTAAAGTGATCCCTAGACCGTTCTCTCATTCTTAACCCATGTCCCAAATCATTTCAACCTGGATCTGCCTGTCCTTGGTTCCAGGGCCCTCACTGTGTCTGACACTAAGCCCTTGCCCAGCCCTCTGACACTTGCCCCTGGCCGGCCACAGTCCCATTTCTTTGCTCCCTTTTGTAGCAAAACCTCTCTGAGGACTTTTCAGAACTAGTTGTTTCCAGTTTATGCCCATTCTTTCTCAAATCCCACTAAACCACATACGTGGAACCTGTTTTTGTCCAGATCACCCAAGGCACGCATGTGGTAAGTGTCATCCTCCATTCTCACCGCGTCGGCCTCATCACCAGCATCTGACACCCCTCCTGTTGATGAGCCTCCTTCACTGGCCTCCCAAGATGCACAGTTTCTGGTTTCTTCCCACTTGTGCGATTACCCCTCTCAGTCTCCCTGTTGGGCCCTGCTCTTTCTATTCCACCTCTTCAATGTGCCAAGCTCATTCCCTTCTCTGTCCTCACCAGGGTTTCTCAGTAATGACATGCCTGACAGTTTGGACCAGGTCATTCTTTGCCTCGCAGGACACAGAGCAGCGTCCCTGCCCTGCCCACAGCAACCACACCCTCCCGTGCGACAACCAAAAATGTTCCAGATACTACAGCTCTCCCCAGGGGAAGAGCCTCTGACTTGGAACCAACACTCTAGGGCTGAAGGAAAGTTTTCTTTTTTTTTCTTTTTTTTTATTTTTATTAAATCATAATTGTGTATATTGGTGCAATCATGGGGCACAATGTAAAAAATTGAAATCATATAAAATCTGAAATATTTTCATTGAACTATTTAACATAACCTTCATGGCCTTCTAATCACTATATGAAGACATTTATATTCTGCATTTAGTAATTTTCACTTGTACCCTTCTAAGATGCACCAGGTTTGCCAGTTTTAAGTGTGCAATTTGATGAATTTTGATGGTTGCATTAGCCCTCACTGCACTTTTGATAAGGATCACTCCCATCACTCCCAAATGTGTGCCTGTCCACTCCTTTGTAAACAGTTTCCTCCTTTGGTCTCAAGCACTCAGCAGCCTTCTGTCCTCACTAGAGTTTTGCCTATTTTAGAATTGCATATAAATCAGGATCTCAACCTCAGCACTGTCAGCACTTTGGGCTGGTTAAACCTTAGTTGTGGAGGCCTGTCCTGTGCATTATAGGATGTCTAACAGCATTCTGGGCCTCCACCCAGAGGCACTCTCTCCCTCCCCCCAGATGTAACACTGAAAAACATCTCCAGACATTACCAAATGTCCCCTTGGTGGGGCATAGTCACCCCCAGAATGAGATGCAGATGGAATCATATGGTTTTTGCTTTGCTTCTTCTGCTTAGCAAAATGCTTTTAAGATTTGTCTGTGTGGCTCGGCGCCTGTGGCTCAACAGGCTAAGGTGCCAGCCACATACACCTAAGCTGGCGGGTTCGAATCCAGCCCGGGCCCGCCAAACAACAATGACGGCTGTAACCAAAAAATGGCCGGGCGTTGTGGCGGGCGCCTGTAGTCCCAACTACTTGGGAGGCGGAGTCAAGAGACTCGCTTGAGCCCAGGAATTGGAGGTTGCTGTGAGCTGTGATGCCATGACACTCTATCCAGGGTGACAGCTTGAGGCTCTGTCTCAAAAAAAAAAAAAAAAGATTTGTCTATGTTATTTTCTCTTTTTTGCTAGGTAATATTTCATTGGGTGGGATACTCCACAGTTTGTTTATTCACTCACCCGTGGAGGACCCAAATGGATCTTTGGAGTTTTGAATACTCTTATCGTTTCTTACTGAATAGTAACTATTTCACTCCTCTTTTTTTTCTTTTTCTTTTTTTGTGGGCTGGGGACAGCAGAGTCTCATTCTATTGCCCAGGCTAGAGTGCTACCTGGTAGCCATGGATACTGTGGATGTTTTAGAGGTGGGCACACATGGGGGTAATTCACAATGACAGCAGGCTCCATGAGTCCTAAGGGTGGCTGCCCTTCTAGAATGCCCCCAGAAGACCCAGGCAGCAGCCACAGGCACAAGCACTGCTTCCAGAGAATCTGTGGACATTCTGCTTGATACATCAAAACATTTTCCTGGGAAAATGGTTTGAGCCTCTGGCCACTCACAGCAGGAAATGTAGGGCTAGTGTCTTCTACATTTGATTCATTCTAGGACTTAGGAAAGAGAATCACTGAAAGATTGTGCCTGAAATCTGCCCAGTACACTTTGATCTTGCTTTCCTGAATGTGTCCCTTTATTTGCCAGTTATTTCCCAGGAATATTCTTATTTCTGGCCTGGGGTTCAGAATGGGCTCCCCATCCTGCTGTCATACTGTATACCATTTGAGCCCCAGAGTGTGGTTGGGTTGCTGTGGCAACAGGATCACACCCTGTTTTTCCAAAAGGTCTTCCTGGCAAATACCAAAGGGCACTCTTTGTCTCTGTTGCTCTCATGCATAAGCTGTCCAGCCCAAAGAAGAACTTACCCCACTTGTTTTTGCCCAACTCCTGCCAGGCCTGTTTGCCACTGTTGCTGGTTCTCATAAGATTTGAATACCAGCTCTCCACAGCTGATTCCATTCTCCACAGGCCTCTGTAACCTTCTTGAGCCTCAGGCTGAGAACTTTTTTCTATCTCAGGGCTGGGAGGAAGGAGGAAGTCATGGTGGGACTTGAACTCCAGCCAGATCTGGGTATGACCCTTGCTTGAGGAGTCAGGAGACTGCAGAAAGGTGCTGGGCAAAGAGAAGCACTTCATCCCATGGTGGAGACTTTTTGTGGGCTGCACTGGCATCTCAGGTTCCAAACAGGACCTCTGATCTATATGTCACCCAGTCTCTGTCCTCTTTCCCTTACTCAAAATGGCGGGTCTGGGATATGTACTTTGAGAAACCACTGATGACAGTGAAAATCAGCACATGCAAGCTCAGCGCCTGTAGCACAGTGGTTACGGTGCTAGCCATATACACTGAGGGTGGCAGGTTCAAACCTGGCCTGGGCCAGCTAAACAACTGCAACAACAAAAAAGAAAATAGCCAGGCATTGTGGCAGGCGCCTATAGTCCTAGCTACTTGGGAGGCTGAGGTAAGAGAATCGCTTAAGCCCAAGAGTTTAAAGTTGCTGTGAGCTGTGACGGCATAGCACTCTGCTGAGGGTGACATAGTGAGACTCTGTCTCAAAAAAAGGGGGTGGGGGCTCGGCGCCTGTGGCTCAATGGGCTAAGGCGCCAGCCACGTACGCCTGAGCTGGCGGGTTTGAATCCAGCCCGGGCCCGCCAAACAACAATGACGGCTGCAACCAAAAAATGGCTGGACGTTGTGGTGGGCGCCTGTGGTCCCAACTGCTTGGGAGGCAGAGGCAGGAGACTCGCTTGAGCTCAGGAATTGGAGGTTGCTGTGAGCCGTGATGCCACAGCACTCTACCCAGGGCAACAGCTTGAGGCTCTGTCTCAAAAAAAAAGGGGGGTGGGCAGTGCCTGTGTCTCAGTGAGTAGGGCGCTGGCCCCATATACCGAGGGTAGCAGGTTTGAACCCAGCCCTAGCCAAAGTGCAACAAAAAAAATAACCAAGCATTGTGGCAGGCATCTGTAGTCCCAGCTGTGAGGGAGGCTGAGGCAAGAGAATCGCCTCAGCACAAGAGCAGGAGGTTGCTAAGTGCTGTGACAACACAGCACTCTACCAAGGGTGACAAAGTGAGACTCTGTCTCTAAAAAAAAAATTAAATAAATAAATAAAAAAGTAAAAAAAAAAAGAAAATCAGCCCATGCAATCATGTTTTAAAACTGCCTCAGGCCCAGTCCCTAGCCTCAGAGTGTATCTGCGTTGTGCACGGACTTCTGCCACAGCAGCTGAACTGGTAAAGTCTAGAGGACTTGTCCCCAGCCCTCCTAAGCACCGTGTACTTTGCAGTGAGAAACTCCAGTGAGATCAAAGCCCCTTATCTGCTAAGCAAACATTAAAACATCCTCAAGGGAAGACCCAGGCAGCCACTCAGGCCCCAGGGGAGCTGTTGTAAGTACTGGTTTAGCCTGGCACACAGCAGGAACCCAGTAAGTACTTGCTGAATGTTGCTGGTGCTGGCTTGTCTTTTCTTTCTCTTCATCCTGCCCCACCCTGCTCTGCTTGCTGTTAGCTCATTGTATGGTTCTTTTCATGAGAGAATGTTTTAAAGAGCACAGGCAGAATCTTAACAACAAACAGCACATTGTCTGAATAATCCAAAGCAGGACTTTGCAGTGCCAGGGTGGCCAGAGCTTCAGGGAAGGGGTAGAGAGAACAAGACTTGGGTGGGCAGTGGCGAATCTCGAATCTCTTGGGGAATTGTCTTTTCACATCAGAATTAGGCCTTTTGTTCTCAGGAATGAAGTGGGCATGGCTCAGCGCCCATAGCTCAGTGAATAGGGCACTGGCCACATACACTGAGGCTGGCGGGTTCAAGCCCAGCCCAGGCCTGCTTAAACAAAAATGACAGCTGCAACCAAAAAATAGCCGAGCCTTGTGGTGGGCGCCTGTAGTCCCAGCTACTTTGGAGGCTGAGGTAAGAGAACCGTTTAAGCCCAAGAGTTTGAGGGTGTTGTGAGCTGTGATAACACTGCACTCTACCAAGAGTGACATAGTGATACTATGTTTCAAAAAAAAAAGAAAAAAAAGGGGTTGTGCCTGTGGCTCAAGGAGTAGGGCGCTGGCCCCATATACTGGAGGTGGTGGGTTCAAACCTGGCCCCAGCCAAAAACTGCAAGAAAAAAAAAAGTCTTTTTTTTTTTTTTTTTTTTTTTTTTTAGACAGAGCCTCAAGCTGGCACCCTGGATAGGGTGCTGTGGCATCATAGCTCACAGCAATCTCCAATTCCTGGGCTCAAGTGAGTCTCCTGCCTCTGCCTCCCAAGTAGCTGGGACTACAGGCACCCGCCACAACGCCCAGCCATTTTTTGGTTGCAGC
>CAUYRH010122387.1:0-21544 GCA_963574655.1 Perodicticus potto | reverse complement strand
TACAAATGTCTTCATATAATAACTGAGAAAATGCCAGGAAGGCTATGTTAATCAGTTTGATGAAAATAGTTCAGATTGTATATGAAACCAGCACATTGTACCCCTTGATTGCACTATTGTACACAGCTATGATTTAATAATGAAGACAATAAAAAAATAATGAATGATCAAAAAAACAGTGGGGAAAAAATGAAACAACACAGCCTAAAAAATTAGGGGAATGATTAAATAAATTATTATAAGACATTCATATTATGTGAAATCTTAGCGAAAGATATTCTGGAATCATTTTTGAGTAAGAGTAATGAACAATATATGAAGGGAAAAGGCAAGGTAATATATAGTATAGAGAAGATTATATAAATTAAAGAACTTTTTAAGTTTATAAGATTATATTCAACTACACAGCCTTAATTTTGTGCTCTATTCTCCAATGTAACCACACAGGTTGAGTGCCACCCATATTTCACCCAGCCAAAACTCTTGAAATTTTGCCAACAACATGACATTGTTATTGTTGCATATAGCCCTTTGGGGACGTCTAGGGATCCAAGCTGGTGAGTACTTCTCTTCAGAAAGTATTTCCTTTTGTATAGAGTATGAGGCTAATATAAATAACTGTACTTGATTAGAATGACTCTATTTGGCCATGTGATATTAAGAAAGTAACTTAACCTCTTCAAGTCATTATTCATTCATGTATATGAACTAGAGCTCACCAAGGTTTTGTAAAAATCAATTACATTCTATGTATGAAATTACTTATCAGTGCCTAACATAAAGGAAATGATCAATAAATGTTAATTTAGGTCAGATGTGGTGGCTCACACCTGTAATCCCAGTGCTTTGGAAGGCCAAGGCAGGAAGATCACTTGAAAGCTTGAGGGTAGGGATTCAAGACCAGCCTAGACAATACAGTGAAATCTTGCCTCTAAAACATTAAAAAAAATTAGTTTATTTTTTGACAAAGGAGTTTCAATGGCCATGTTTCAAAAAAAAATTATTTTACTGTTTCTGAGCTTTATTTTTTTATATTTTATATTTTCTTTAACTATTTAGGATTCATTGAGGGTGGAAAGAATTAGGTTACACTGATTGCATTTCTTCGTAAAGTTCCTCCTATAATTGTGTCCCACCCCCAAGAGGTGTGCCATACACCATGTCCCCCTTCCTCTTCGTGTTTCAAAATTTTTGAACTTTTTGAATTCTGCATTTCATGGTAATATATTTCTAATGGTTATATGTTCCACCAACTTAAGCAGAAATCTTTCTACATTAAGATGATTCTAAGACTTGTGCCTTTGTTTCTTCCACTTCAGTTTTCCTGCCTTTCCCTTTATACCTACCTCCTACCCAGCTCTCTCTTCAAGACTCTTCCAAAAGAATGTTATTTACTCTCTGGAAGAGACAGCTCCTTCGTCTTCCCCTACTCTCTCGATCTTCCCTTACTAAGACACTCTTCATTCAATGAGTACTCTGCACTCAGAGAAACTGGCCATAGGTGACCTCAGGCATCCTGGTAGGAGACCAGGTGAATGGGGAGACAAAGGAGTAGGGTGATTGATTAACCCTTGATTCTCATCCTTCAGGCTAAATATGATGCATGTTTTGATTTTTATTTTAAAGGGTAAACACGTCTGTTCCACCTTTGCTAAAGGATAAACTTCTAACCTCGCTGGGGGAAAAGTACAATAAGACAGCAGCTCAAGTTGTTCTGCGTTTCAACATCCAGCGAGGGGTGGTTGTCATTCCCAAAAGCTCTAATCCTGAAAGGATCCAAGAAAACTTTCAGGTAAGAGAATTGCTTTTGTAAATGTGAAAAAAAATGGTATATTTGTTGGTTTTGCTTTTAGGGAAAATTCCATTCTTCTTACTAAAAAACTAGTAAGGCTTTCATATTTTATTTTATTTCAGCTCCTTGATCCATGATGTTCATATCTGGATGCAATTGTAGCTTAATTTGAAACATTCCTAATACTTCAGGAATTGTGACTTGCACATTATCCAGCTCTGTCTTCTATTTCCTTATGTACTTTTTTTTCTTTTTAAGTTAACATTACTAATCAGCAGAATTGACTCTTGATATTACCTACTTACTTCACCAACACAACAGAAATAGAATGAATAAAATTTTTAATTTATAATAATCAATGTTTTACCTTCTTAATGGCTCTGATAGAAGTTGAGGACAAACTTGAAAACTATTAAAAGGTTCATTTAGATGTCATGAGTGCTAATTGCCTTTATTCCCTCTACAAATGATCCATGAACAGCATTGTAACTTGTAGGTGAGAAAAGAAGCCACTAGACAAAGGAGTAATTGATTTACTCTACTACCACTAAAGACTTAACTGCTAGGCAAATACAACCATATAAAAGTACCATGTAAAATGAATTAATTGCCTATTGGTTAATAATTTAAATTTCATAAGTAAATTGTTTAGTCCTATTCATAATTAGAGATAAGAAAAAATGAGATAAATATAAAAAGACAGAGAGTAAAAATGAGATGATATTTGTCCCTTCCCAAAGGAAAATAATCAAAATGTTTGATAATATTTCATAAAGAAAGCATTTTAATATACTATTGCTCTTAATGTTAATTGGTAATATTTGAAGGAATAGGATATATTTTTCAAGATTCTTCAAAACTCAAACGCACATACTGCATATCTCACTCATACATGGAATCTTAAAATGTTGATTATGCAAAAGCAAAAAACAAAATGGTGGTTACCAGAGGCTAGGGTAGTTGTTGGGGATGGGGAGATATTAGTCAAAAGATAAGTAATTATTGTTAGATAGAAGGAATAAATTTCAGAAGAGCTATTATATAGCATGATAAGTAAGTTAATGATGACATATAGTGTATACACAGAGAGTGGATGTTATGTGCTGTTACCACCATGGGGAAATGGGAACTAGCTAAATGTACCTTTACTTACCAAATATTAATTAAAAAATCTTACAGAATATTTACATCTTACAAAATATTTCCCATTTTCCCTACATATGGTGGCATTTTTGGACACACTGTATATGAGATGATGTATTTGTTAATTACGTAGATTTAAGCATTCCAAAATGTATATATGTTTCAAAACATCATACACATACTTGTGTACTGTGAAAATTTTTAAAAATAATTAAGTAAATTATTTTCAAAAGAAATTCAAAGCATAGTAAGTATATGTTCTTTTTTACTTTGATCAACATAATTTAAATGTGCCACGGAAGTTTAACTATAGGTGTAAGTATGCCATGAGATAAAAATGGATGGGTGGAGGGAGGGCAATTGGGTGGGATCACACCTACGGTGCATCTTAGTAGGGTACTGGTGAAACTTATTAAATGATATTTTCTCATTTACTATGTGAAAACAATTTTGATATCATGAATGTTACATTAATCAGGTTGATAAAAATATCTCCGATTGTATGGGAAGCCCACACACTGTACTCCAAGCCTGAATTATTGTACACAGTTATGATTCAATAAAAAATAATTTAAAAAAAAAGAAACTTATTAAATGTAGAGTATCAATGTGTTTATATAGTGATTAAGAAAATGCTATGAGGGCTATCTCTCACAGTACAATCAAAATGTTTCTGATTGTATATGAAGCACATTCTGCCCTATGATTGCACCAATGTACACAATTATGATTTAATAAAATTATTTAAAAAAATAAAAAATAAATAAAAATAAAAAATTTGATGACAGTATTTTGTTTATGTCTCAAAATTGTATTTGAAAAATTATGACTAATTAAAATAGCATCCAGAAGCTCAGAGACAGAGATGTGTTTAGGAGCTCAGATAAAACAGAGTATGGATACAATCTATGCTTCTCCATAATCTTTATCATCCCATTATAAACCACCTCAATCAAATTAACAATAATAACTCATAAATTATAATTTACGAATTTTGTTGACCAGTAACATAAACTCTAAATAAAAGCAGTGTTGAAGATTGATCATGTAGACATACTTGCTTTCCAAGAAATTGTTATCATGAAGCCCTTAAATGTAAAGAAATCACGACACCAACCACTGTGACCAGGCCGAAGAAAGTAAGTGCCCAAGCTTCAAATAGGCAGAAGAGTCACGTAAGAGACATTTCAAAACATGCTAACATTAATAATGTGAAAACCAAGTAGTATTTATACCAAACTAACCTATATTTTCCTTCTGACTCCACAGATTTCAATTGCGTCCATTATTATGGAGATTCCTACCTAGAATTTCAGAATGTATATATAAATCCACAAAATAACATCTCCCTAGAATTTCAGACCTTCAGCTCCTCTGGTCTCCTGCTCTATATCACCCAAGACTCCAATTTGATTCAGTTGTTTATTGAAAATGGTACCTTAAAGGTAAGTCATTCAGTTCACTTAACTTAAAGAACATTTTAGAAAGTTTGTCCAATTCTCTGCTTTAGTGGCTATTGTCAAAATGAAATTTAAATTTAACTCACCACCAGGATGTTTCTTGCTCTACTTTTTTCCTATTCAATGTCTTTATATCAAGCAGTGTATTATTTCAATTAACATTCTCATTTTCTCTGTTTTCAACTTTTCTTCCACATTTATGTTGACCGATTTCTCAATAATTGTTGTTTCTCAATAATTGTCTTTTTTTATAACCTTAAAGACAAGTATGGTTTGGAAATCCCTATGAAGCATGATTATTTTGTCAGAGGGTCCTGAAAAGAAAACATAGTATTTTAACAATAATGCTAAAATGTGTTATTTGGCTTTTTTACTTTCACTCTCTAAAGCGTATGGTACAGTTTCTCAGAGGTCACTAATATAACATGCGCTTATTCGTTTCTTAATTTTAAAAATATCTCTGTTAGTGTGGCACCTGTGGCTTAAAGGAGTGGGGTGCCAGCCCCACATGCCAGAGGTGGCGGGTTCAAACCCAGCCCCGGCCAAAACAGCAATAAAATAAATAAATAAATCTCTCTTAATGTTTAGTTTTTATTGACATAATCCAGTAAACAAGAATGCTTTAGGGTTCTCAGTAATTTTTTTTTTTTTTTTTTTGTAAAGACAGAGTCTCACTTTATCACCCTTGGTAGAGTGCCGTGGCGTCACACAGCTCACAGCAACCTCCAACTCCTGGGCTTAGGCGATTCTCTTGCCTCAGCCTCTGGAGTACCTGGGACTACAGGCACCCGCCACAACGCCTGGCTATTTTTCTGTTTTGCAGTTCGGCCGAGGCTGGGTTTGAACCCACCACCTTCAGTAAATGGGGACAGCACCCTACTCGATGAGCCACAGGTGCTGCCCCAGGGTTCTCAGTAATTTTTAATAGGGCAAGGGGATTCTGAGATCACAAAGTTTGAGATGGCTGGTTTAATACTTGGTAAACATTATAACCACCTTCTACTAAAAGTGTAAGTTTACATGGCTAATAAAAAGTTTGAAGTCAATTTTGATTTGAAAGTGCATGCTATTTCCCCAGCATCATTCTACCTTAACATAGCTCTTCATATTCCTGTTCTGTACACTCCGGTTAGGAGAGACATCTTAGTCATTGTTGCAACAAGGTAGTTAACTCAGGTTGAGTTGGGGAACCTCCAGCCTTGGGGCCACATGTGGCCTTCTGGATCCTTCAGTGTGGCCTTTTGACTGAATCCAAATTTTACAGAACGGATCCTTTCAGTAAAGGCATTTGTTCTGTGAAGATTGGATTTAGTCAAAGACTGCACATGGGGAGCTCTAGGGTCACATGTGCCCTTGAGGTCACAGCTTCCCCACCCCTGCTTCTACCCTCATTGTATTTTGTCTACTATTTCTTTTATGATGTGATTTAAGTAAACACACCGTGAATTTCCATGAAAGGGTGACATATGCCTTACAGTTGAAATAAGCTAAGTTCTACTTGTTTGACATACTATAAATGCTCATCTATCTTAAGCAATATACACAATTTAGCATAATTTATGACATCATAAATAAAGGCCAACCCGACATATCAGAATAGTAGAAGCAAGAATGTTTTTATTCATTCATTTATTTGTTTACTCATTCATTCAACAAATATTTATCAGCAGTCACTATGCTATGGGAAAAAATAAATTCACAGTACTAAACCAAGATATATAGGAATTATAAGATTAATGAGTGAAAAGAATAATTTATTTCTCTTTATTTTTATGAAAAAGAGTATATGTTGATATGTATATAATAATTACTATCATTTACTGAATTGCAATTATTTGTCAGTCTCCATATTATGAAAATGTATTAAGATCATGAATTTTGGAGATAGATTATCAGAGTTTAAATCCCAGCTCGGCCACTTAGGAGCTTTAAGACCTTGCAAGCCCTTTGTGTTAAAGTTTTCTAACCTATAAAAGGAGAGTATAAAAAACTGTTGTGTTTTAGAGAAGTAAATGAATAAATGAAGTGAATGTCATAAATGAGTAAATAAGTAAATTCACGTGGAACACACAAAATGAATATATGTGGGGTGCCGGGGTCCCCCACTGGTGGCAGGGTCCTTTAAGAACTGTGGAACCAGTGATGATCAACTGAGGAAACAATAAAGTTAAAAGTGGCAGGAGATAAAGAGGTAGGACCCAGGGGACTACTGGTAGCTTGTGGTGTTTCAGTGAGTGGCTCTTGGTGCTTGTTCTACCCAGTTTTTATCAATGACTATTTTCTCATTTAGCCAAAAGGGTAAGCTGAGGAAGGGAACAAAACATCAGCAGTTTCTCTGAGTAAGCGTGTTAGTCCTTACTCTATCTATAATCATTCACTTGAAGGGTCTGGGTGGGCAGCCTTGAGAAATCCAGAACCTGAGCCTTTGTGGGGGCAGCCTCCTGCTCGTGGTCACACACACAGATCCCTTGAGGAAGGTCAGACCCTCTAGTTTCTCTATGGAGCAGATGCAATGGCATCAGGTCTCCTCTGGTGAATCAGTGGAAAAGAGGGACTTTTCCCTTATCTCCACCTGAAGCCACTTCCCTCTGTGGTTAAGGTGTAAGCCCTCCTGCCCATATCTCAGGGCTAGAGCTATTCCCTTGATGTCTGCCCTGGCCATAATACAAATGCCCACAATGGGTATTTGCTTTGACTGTTGACTCGGCGAAGGTTGGCCTAGTTAACGTTCCTTCCCAGGCCTTGCATGTAGCTTCTACTGTGGCCATTGTCCTTCAGAGTACTTACAGACCCAGCAGGGGTGTCTGCAAGCTGTTTCCCTTACAGGCCAGGTTTCTAGTAAAAGCAGAAACTGCTCAGACAAGTCATTTAACTGCTAGTTCAAAAGTAAACTAGCTAAACTGTTTTTATTCTGCCTTGCTCAGCTTATTTCTCTGTGTTTTCCCTTTTCTGGGGGTGTTTTCCCGTGCCAAGAATGGGGTGTCCTGTCCCCATTCCCCTTGCACTGGGGTATAATACTCATGTATGAGAGTTAGAGGTTTTCTCTGCATCTTACAAAGATCCTGTAGGTAAAATGGAGGCTGTCCAAGTTTTTCTGTATTAAATATGCTCTGCTAAATCTTGAATGATGGCAAATCAGGAATTTTTAGTTTGCTATATAACTCCAAAAATCCATGTTCTTTCCACTATATGTCACTGTTTCCTTGGATGATTTAGAGGAAATCTCCATATTATTCTATCATCATAATTTTAAGAATTTTCTTGTTCTGCTATGATTTGCGAGACTATGCTTCAATTTCCTCATCTATTTTAAAAGTATAATCATATGTGGAATGCATTTACATTATAATTTTTACAATGCCATATTTATGATTGAACTTTTCGAGTGATCATAATTTAAGACCTATTTCAAATTCTAGATGTGTGGAGTTGTTTGAAAGAAAAATTTAGGCCAGGCACAGTGGCTCACTCCTGTTGTTAGCACTCTGGGATGCCGAGAGAGAAGGATCCCTTGCTCAAGAGTTTGAGATCAGCCTGAGCAAGGGTAAGACCCCATCTCTACTAAAAATAGAAAAACTAGCTCGGTTTCGTGGTGAGTGCCTGTAGTTCCAATGACTCAGGAGGCTGAAGCAGAAGGTTTGCTTGAGCCTAGGAGTTTGAGGTTGCTGTGAACTAGGCAGAGTCCATGGCGCTCTATCCCAGTCAACAGAGTGAGACTCTGTCTCAAAATAATAATAATAGTAATTTAGGAAAATTGGAGTTTTAGGAAATATTGTTTCAAATTTAATTTTTGAAACAAGCAGTTTTATTACTTTTTTATTAAATCATAACTTTGTACATTGATGCATTTATGGGGTTCGGTGTACTGCTTTGTCAAACAAATATTTTATTGGCTTGTTAACATACTGAAGTGATAAGAAAATGCATCCACTCTCTAGATTCAAATGCTGGTCACCCTACTTATTAGCTGTGTTACAACTCCTTGACCCTCCCTGCCTAAAGGCAAATCACTCTGCCTCAGTTTCCACCTCTTACTAACAGAGGTGATAATAGGATGGTGCTTATATTTCATAGATTTTTATTTATTGTTAGTTTTGCTTTATGAGGAGGCAGGTGACACTTGAAAAGTGATTTTTAAAATCCAGAACATGGAATAGGCATTTTATAGACAGTGCTATTGTTTATTGCATATCATATAAGAGCTGTTTATAATAAAAGAAAAAAATAATTAATAGAGTTATCTATAAAATATTTCATATATGTTTAACTTTAACAGCCCTGAAAATAGCAGAGAATTGGTAAGATGCAGTACTACATATTAAGTAACTTTGTAATATATTTTTTTAAACTAAATTTTTTTATTTTATCATTTTATCTTAAATAACTAGCAATGTATATTTTAGAGTATTACACATACGGAGTAGCTAAACTGTTAACCACCATTGTAAAATGTATTAAATGTACTCTTTCATAAACTTGGTTGTATCACGTACACAGAGTAAGAACTCTATAAATAATCTCTGACTTTTACTTAGTGATGCACAGCTTAAGAAGAATGCATAACCAAATGTTATAAAACTGACTTTCCTGAAAAGTGCATGTCAGTTCACTTGTTTTTTAAAATCTCAATGATGTTTTACATACTTCTTAAAATCAGCTTGCATTCAATAATTTTATTAAAAAAAGAATCTTTTGCAGTGGCCAAACAATCATAAAAAGTTAAGATATGTAGCATGATTTTTATCTTTGGACTGCATGAGAGAAGATCTAGATACATTAAATTGAGTATAACTGGGGGGCATGAGTTATAAAACACTATGCTACTGTCTTTTTAATGCATATGTGGATTATAAATCTCTTGCATGTATCACAAAAATTTTAAAGACCTTCTCTGGAAAAGAACCACAATATAATCAATATACATGCAGTTGTATGATTGCTAAGAAGATTTATAAGCCACTGTTGCCCACCCATGAAATTTGGAAGATACCTGGTCAATCACAACTGATGTAGAAATGATTTCCCATCTGTAGACCATGACTCAGTTGGCTCAGTAGTGCTACAAATGGCCCTAGATGCCCTCTGGCCTCAGAAAGCTTAGAATGGTTAACTTCGGCAATCTTTACATTTCCCCTCTGTGACATTAACCATCCTATAGATTGCATTATATTAACTAGTCTTTGCCTGGCTCAGCTGCTAATATGTAAGGGAACTTGCTAATAATATTTGCTTTCTGCTAACAGAAGAATTTGCCTTTTTTAACCAAGTTCCCCGAAATATTAAAAAAGGATGTGCACATGCATACATGTATGTTTGTGTATGTATATGTATATAAGACTCAAATGTTTATGTGTTTTAATCCTAACGCTTATTAGGGGTATACTTGTAGCTGTCACTTCTCTTTAAGTTTCAAATTTTCTATCTCTCTAACGCAATATAAAAAGTATTAGTAAATTATAAAGTTTAAAGATAATATATATTATTCATTTCATACTAAAAATGTTTTTTTTTCCCCCTATAGTACCACTTTTCCTGTACTGGTGAAACAAAATTAAAGAGTGTGAACACTACTATTAGAGTGGATGACGGACAAAAGTATACACTGCTGATCAGGTAAGACACACTTTTCTTTTCAGCTTACTCTTATGATTAGCAAAGACTGTTCCTCTGGATACTGTCCTTGTCATTTTAAAATTGAAGTTATCGTGATTAGTATGCAATGCTTGTATGTACCGGTTAATGTCTGTCAAGCTTTTCTGTATGTCCTAAACAATGTACTGGGGATATCTGGGGATAGAATATTACATGAGTTACATTTTTGAAAAATTGTATAAGGAGATTTACATAGAAGCCCTGAAAACCTCATCTTTTAGAGGAGCTATGAAAATCAAATAAACTGGTGATTTTTTTGATAAACAAAGTAAAATATGTATGCTGTAGAAATTTGTAATACCCATAAAACTATAAAGAAGAAAATGACCCATTTTAATAGATTTTAAAATATTCCACATGGAATAACTAATGTATGCTATTAATATTTTTAAAAGCTATATTTGAAAGTGGCCCTATCCACAAATGATCATCAACATCAGATATAAATCATTTTGTCCATCTCATGATAAGTAATTCTCCTTTTTTGATGTAGATTTAGCACTTTTTCATTATGGGTTTAACCTCACTCTACCTTTTTTCATTTTGTTAAGTGATGCTTTAAAACATATACCATAGCCAAACTTCAGTATGTAGATGAACATAAATTGTTTGGTTATGCAAATGGATTATTAATAAAAAGAAGTCTCTACTTAAAGCCAGTAAAAATGAGAGCAAAGAGGCCTAAACAGAGAACTGTAAAAGTTAAATAATAGGTTTTTAAAAAGGTTCTATCTTCATTAGGTCAGAAGCACCAAAGTCTAGAATATACACTTTTATAAATAACTGACCAAACATCCATGTATTATCAAATAAATTGGGGAACACCTATATCACGTGTACGTCCCTGAATATACAAAATACACAGAAGTATTTTAAGGCCTCTGAGATGCTAATTAATAAAGTCTCACTTTCTTTGCTTAACTCAAGATATGGACATGGGGCATTTTGACATTTTTCTTTAGCGTTTTAGCCTCCTATATAACTGGTTTGAGGACAATTTTGGGAAATCACATCCCAGCCAAGGTCACACTTTCCCTCGGCAGGGACTTCTACCGCCAGGAGGGAAGCAAGTGTGTGAACAGTGGGTGGGAGGAAGTAAGGACCAAGTCATGGAAGTTACACCACGGGCTTCTCAGTAAAGCAGAAAGGCAGGTTAACAAGACGCCAGACACAGAGGGCGGGCCAGGAGAAGCTGTTCTGACCTCAGATTGAAAAAGAATTAAAAAATAAATCAAAAAAGCAGTAATCATAATTGCAGTGTATTAAACACTAATTATGTGTCAAGGACTCATTTTATAACATATATGAATTTGTTTCTAAGAGCAATTCTAATTATCATGGACATTTTTCACATGCAAATCAGAGAGAGAGAGACATTATGTAAAGAAAATGACATAACTAGAAAGTAGTCCTTTTCCAAGGCTGCTCTTACTCTAAAACCTATGAACAAGTTTTAAGTCACGGATCTTATGGACCATGCTATAGAAATATAATATAATTTGATTTCTTTTCGCCTTCCCTAAAAGAAATGATGTTGTATATTCAAGATAAGATAAAAATAGGAATTACAAGTGATCTGCCCAATAAAATTACTAGCAACAGCAAGAACAATATTTATTAGCACACATGAAACAACTACCATGTACCAGATGCTTTTCAAATACATAACTATAGCCAATCATTATAAAACTCATGATGCCTATTACAAGTTTGCTGGGCTGCCATAATCAGGCATAACAGACAGGATGGCTCAAACGGCATAAATTAATTTCCTCATAATTCTGCAGGCTGGAAGTCTAGAATTAAAGTGTCAGTATCTTTCGTTTCTTTGGAGGCCTCTCTCCTTGCCTATTACATGGCTGTGTCTTCACATCACGTTCCCTCTGTGTGAGACTGTTTCCTAATGTTCTATTCTTATAAAGCCAGCAGCCACAGTGAAGTAAAGCCCACTCTAACCCCCTCATTTTAACGTACTACTTCTTTAAGACCCTGTCTCCAAATAGAATCACGTTCTGAGGTCTGTGAGAGGGGAAAGCATCAACATGCGATTTTGGATGGGACAAAATTCAACCCATCCCGCCATTTCTCACACTTGAAAGCCGGGCCTCATAGAAGGTTGGAAGTTTTCTCGATCACATTGCTAGTCAGTGGGGGAACCAAAGTAGGACCCAGAACTCCTGCCTCTTGACCTGACAATTTATATTTATACTATAACATGTCCAGTCTGTATTTTAATGGTGAAAAAATAATGCCTAAAAAAAGTTGTCTTTAAAAAAAAAAAATTAAATGTAAAACATTTTAAAAATCCCAAGAATATAATCTTTTTCTTATCCTCATCACAATGTCACTTTTAAGGATACTTAACCAAAAAAATCACTTTCTTTTATGTTCTTTGATATGGCTATAATTTTTTTTGTACAATATGCATGCACTGTTGCATTTTATTTTTAAGAAATGGTTGATATTCTGTCTATATCTGGTTTAAATCAACTAAATTCAAAAATATTTCTTCTCTGGTTCTTGATTTTATTTGAAGTCATAAATTTGTGGAAATATATTTTTTCTATGATTATCATCTATAAAGAATAAGAGTAGAGCTCAATTAATTTTATTTTTCTGTATCTTTAAAATATAGTCCTAGAGAAAAGGCAAAAAATTTCAATTTTGAAGGAGCATGACTATAATTTTTTATTGATCATTCACATACTCTTTTCTTAAAACGTTTTCTTATTGTTTCAGGTTAATTCGAGGGTACAAAGAATTAGGTTACAATGTTGGCATTTGTTAGATAGAGACCTTCTTATAATTGTGTCCCACCCCAAGAGGTGTGCCATACCCCTTAACATTGGGCCCATCAAGCACACCCAGCTCCCTTCCACCTCCCCACCCCATCTCTTATTCCCCGTCCCTCCACCTTGAATTGATTTGAGTTTTTCTCTTATCACATACTCTTTTTAAGTAACAGTAAATGATGTACACACCATTCACGCCCAACTCTACACTGTTTCATTTGGTTTTGTGTTTGTTTGTGTTACATGGCATTGCTCTGGAATATGAATATAGGAGGGTCTTTCCTCACATGCTCTTTTAGAACAGTGACGAAAAGGACAGTCAGGTTGTCCTGGGCGGGTGATGAAAAGCTGTCTCACAGGAGAGAAACAAATACGCTCTCCGAAAAAGTAACCGAGCTCATTATTTTTTAGAACAAGGAAAGACAAGCTGTTCTTCAGAGTAGCATGGCCCCTTTAAAAAAGAAACGTGTCATTGCTTCAAATAACAAAAGCAGGAAGATAAATGTGGAGTGGGTAAAATCAGGGGAAATATACAATTGGCATAATAAAGATACTAAAAGCACACATAGTAAAAACTATTTTAGTGAAAATTAGCTCTAGCTAGTACACGTATTTTAATGAAAGGGAAAGTGAAAATGGGACAAAGCAGTGACGTTAGGCTGCACAGAAACAGCACGGGATATGTCATGAAGTCAAGTGCAAATGAGTGTGCATTGCGTTTACACGCTCCTCTTGAACACCACAGGTACGGTATTTAAGTACAAGGTGCTAAAAGAACTTAGGGTAGTGATGTGTGTAGTTTTTGTTAAACACAAATACAACAATGTGATGTATTTTATCCTTCTCTTTTGCTATATGTGTAATAATTATCATGCATATTACAGTATAGTATATCATTTACAATATACATCTTATAAAACACAAGAGCATATATTACACTGTAATTTATACTGTCATAATATATAATATATAAAGCATAATATATAATATATAAAACACAATTGTGCCTGTGACTTAAAGGAGTAGGGCGCTGGCCCCATATGCCGGAGGTGGTGGGTTCAAACACAGCCATGGTCAAAAACTGAAAAAATAAAATAATAATAATTAGAATAATAGAGCCTGCATTTAATAAGAAGTGCATGATGGGATTTTTTTCCATTTGAAGTCATTACATGGTATCTCTCTGAAGGGTATGATTTGAGATACAAAGATAAAATTAAGTTAGGCTTTTCTTTTTTTTTTTTTGAGACAGAGCCTCAAGCGATCACCCTGGATAGAGGGCTGTGGCATCACAGCTCACAGCAACCTCCAATTCCTGGGCTCAAGCGAGTCTCTTGCCTCCGCCTCCCAAGTAGCTGGGACTACAGGCTCCCGCCACAACACCCGGCCATTTTTTTGGTTGCAGCCGTCATTGTTTGGTGGGCCTGGGCTGGATTCGAACTCGCCAGCTCAGGTGTACATGGCTGGCGCCTTAGCCAGTTGAGCCACAGGCGCCGAGCCAAGTTAGGCTTTTCTGACTACCTCAAATATGCAACTTTAAGATTTTTTTTTTTGAATACCTACTAATTAAAAAACTGCCTTGAAAAAAGATTCCTTTTATTAGCTGCTTTAGCCTGAAGCTTTGAGTCTACATCCTGGGTTGTTAGTAAATTGCAAGGACTCCATCAGCGCTTCCAGAACTGCCCCATGGAGAATTTATTGGTTTGGCCCTTTGACTGGAGTCAACTCTGCACAGCTCAAAGAATAGTCAACTCCTAGTCTATGAGCTTTAAAGCGCCAAAAAAAAACTAGAACAAATGAAAATATTTTAGTTACGCTTGAGAGAATCATTTACCAGCTATGGTTTATGTACAGCCATTCACATAAATTGGATGCGATAAATTATGACATTGGACATGTAATAAACTACAGGTAGTTTTGAAAAAGAGCATAGTAATTATATGAACAGTGAATGAAACTTTAGACTGTGTCCTAATGAAATCCAACATTGATAAATATTTTCTTAAGTGATAGGGGACTGGATACAAAGCCTTAATCCCATGATAGTTTTTCTGTTAGATGATGACAGGAGAGAAGTGTTTTTTAAGTAAATGATTTTATCGAAAGAGGAAAAGAAGAAAATAATTTGAGATCATTTAGAAAGGAAAGAGTGAGAATCGGGCCTGAGAATGTTATGCGGGCAGGTTGTGTAGCTCACAGAGAACTGTGAACTAGTTATATTCCACAGAGTCATACTGGAAGACTTTTAGGCAAGAGAGCAGATACTATTTGCTTTTCCTCACACGGAATGCTAGTCTACCAGAGACTCTAAATTGCGGGGCCAGATCCATTGCATGGTTGCTTTCTCTCTTTGGTTCTTTGAAATTGACCCGTGCACTTTATATCAATGATTCTTTTTATGGGTTGAATTGTAATCCCACAAAATTCATATGTTGAAGTCTTAAACTCTAGTACCTCCGAATGTAACCTTATTTGGAGATAGAATCATTGCAGAGGTAAGCAAGTTAAACTGAGCTCATTAGGGTGGGTCTTAATACGATACAGCTGGTCTCATGCTACGGGACTATTAGAAAACAGAGAGACCCATACAGAAGGAAGGTGGTGTGAAGACACTAGGAGACCTCCCTCCACAAGCCAAGGACAGAGACGGGGAACAGACCTTTCCCTCAGAGCTCCCAGAGGGAAGCAACCCTGCTGACTTCTTCAAATTTTAGCCTGCAAAACTCAGAACTAATAAACTGCCTTTGTTTAAGTGACCCAGTTTTGGGTAAGGAATCCCTGGCATAGTATGTAGTATAGATCCTTTGTCTTCTGGGGGGTTCAGCCAATGGGGAACACAGGCCAAAAATATATTAATTGAGAAATAGAGGAGGGGGAGAGAGAGAGAAAGGAGAAAGTGAGGTCAGAATATGCATTCCTTTAGATTTGTAGAGTTGTGTTGTCCCAGGGCTGGCACTCTTGTGCAAGCCAAGGTCTTAAACCCTGGCAGATGGCCCTCTCTTCTTAGTTCTGATAACCTTTCTCTTCTTTCCAGTCTTAGATGTATCAGGGTAACTATGTCGTGGTCCTGGCATACTGTCCTTCCTTAGTCCCCTACCAAATCTTTGTAAAAAGTTCATTTGCTCACTTTTTTTGAAATTATGTTAGTAGAAGAGTACAATATGTTTTCTGCTAAGAACTTGAGTCTCCAGCAGTCAACATGATGAAGAATGAGTGATTGATTTAATGGTGTGGTAATGGAAGTAGCATGTCCTACTCCTTTGTTACATTCTGTAGGCTAGAAGGTAGATGTATGGCGACATCTAATAGCAAGGGAAGCTGAAAAAGGTCTTGGGGTGTTGCACCCAGGAGGAAGAGCACATCCGCTAAAATAACCGGCAGTAGACAGATGAGAAATGTTTCTATAAGGGAAAATACGATAACTTTCAAAATAAAAGCCAAAAGAATAAATCAATAAGCACAATTTCTAACACTTGGGAGTTTAATTTGAACCATGATGTTCATAGTTCTTTAATCTGGTTTCTAAGTTGTTTACTGCACTGCTTATAAAAATATAAGTTGGTATATACACTATTGATTAAATAATCATAACTTTTCGATAATGCACACTGTATCATATTGTATGTTTTAAATAATTACTTCATTCCATTCTCTGCTATTGAAACCACTCCAGAATGTACCTAACGTGCTAGTACACAATGCCTAGGAATGATATATTCATTCACCTTCACGTCATAGACCTTGAACTTCTTGTGGTACAAAATATAAAAATGAAACCAATTGTTTATTTGAAACATAGAACAGTCTGAAGCCATCCACTTATGTTAGTAAGAATTGAAAGAAAGACAATCAGAATGTTATTACCATAGTAAGCATCAAAGTTTTGCCCTTCTTTTAGAAGATATGAATAATAAAACTAAGGACTTGACATCTGTCAAACAGAGGAGGAACACTCAGGCTCTTAGTGCTGAAAAATCAGTTTAGTGGAAAGTAAAAGAAATAAATCATTTAACTTTCAAAAAAATAAAGATTCTATTTTCTAATAGTTGTGCATTATTTCATTAATCTTTTCATTAGCCATTATCCGTAGTGTCAAGAAAGATATGCCAGTGGAATAGTGATTTTAGTTTAAGTTGAACAAAATAAAGAATGAACAATTGATTTCATCCTATGATGGTATTTGTTTATGTAACAAAATATCCCTCCAACATAACCGATTTTTCTCTTCTCTTTCAAAAGAGTATATATTCACTCAACACAAAATGTAGTTAGTAGAGGTGAAATTTTGTCACTTTGGAAAAGAGAAGTTAACAATGTAATCTACATAGGTCAATTAATATAATTAGAAAGTAAGGCATTTTTAAGTTATTTTTTAACTTGATTTATTCAAATGATCCAGTAAATTAATTACCAATCACCTTTTAGAAGCAATTTTAAAACATGAGATAACATCATTATACAATTTTAAGTAGGACAATTCTCATCATTTTACCTGAAAGTCTGAAAACATACTACCTCTTAACAAAATTCCTGAAATTAATCACAGAAAAGATCACTGCTATTATTCGCACTGTTATTCCTATCAGCGGAGCAGAGTAGTTGTATTTACCCTTAAACATCAGAGTTTTTTTCTCTTAAATAAGGCAATAGTCATTATTTTATGGAGCTTAAGGCTGAAATTATGCAGCTGATTCTCAATCTAGAGGTCACTTCTACCTTATGAATTTGGGGGATACATTTGCTGGAATCATCAGCAAAAGGTGCAGATCTTACCACAAGCAGCACATAGCAGCTGCTAGCCCAGCGTTTATTGGAAGCTATCACATGCAATATTTTACCACACATCCAGGATATAAAAATTCAAAGTGAACCAAAGTCAAAGGGCAGAAAAGATAAGTAAAAATATCTTTTCTTACACTTTCAGAAAAGATAACTAAAAATATCTTTTCTAAGCATTTTTTATTAAACATGATAATAATCCGGGTTAGAAATAGACATGACTGTAAAGTAGAGTTGGCCTCTTGCTTTCATATGTATGCTCCTGTAAGTAAAAAGTGACAGGTGAATCAGGACAAGTCAGTGGTGAAGACTGAGCCATCCACGTGTACATCCTTTCAGCACGAGAACACATGGGAACAAAGGTTAGAGCATCATACATGTGGATTTCAACAGGTAATCACTGATTACTCATGTACTTTAATTTGACATGAAATCTGCCTTGTTTTAGATGCTGTTTTTTGCTCTTGCTCAATAAGAGAAATTCTAACATAAATAATTTAGGGTTAACGATTCTCACTACTTGAATTTTTCTGTTGCTTATTATTCAGCTTGATTCCTAGCTATCACTTGAGTTTGCCTCGTTTTTTCACTTATTCTCTCCAACAGATGAACTCTGTCTGCTATGTTACCATCACATGAACGTATTGAAAACAAAGTGAAAGTGGATAGCTCATAATTTTAATATTAGATGCAAGAAATTAGACACCGAAAAAAAACAGTTTTACCCAAAGGATAAAACAAAGTCATACCAGACGTATGTTTGGAAAAGCTTTCTGTTAGATATTTAAGTGTTACTATAAAAGTAAACAAAGTTAGAATTATCTTATTAAGAGAAACTTGCAATATTGAAGGCAAATGTTGAATGATAAATTTTAATTCTTATGAACTTGAAGTGCTATGATCCAATTGAGTACACTTTGAACTGCCAGATACATGGTACTCTTAATGTAAATCTCTAAAAACATTTTTAAAATTTTTTGAAGTAGAGCACTACAGTGTAATTAGCATACTGAATCAGTAATTTTCAGAAAAGCCGAATGTTGAAAGTCAGTTGTGTGGTGGAAGGTGAGCTCATTCTGAGTGACATTTAAAATGCTTAATATTATTTCAAAAACTTAACACTTAACTCATCTCACACATATTTTAAAAAGGACATACATGATTTCATTAAGCATTATTTCTAAAGTTTCTTCTATTACAGAAAAGTGATATCGGGGAAGGTGTTCTGAAGCATAACTAATGATTGCTTCCATGGGGTTTCTCCTTGTATATTCCTTGGAATAACTTCAGAATCAAAAGTCAAGTCTCTATTTGTGTTCTTCAATTGTGTTCTATCAATGTTAAAATATGTAATATTTTTGTTTACATCAAATATTCCTAAAGGATAGCCAAATATCTTTTTCTAGTATGCCTTTGTTGTTGTTGTTAATAATGAGAGACTATTAAAGGTAGCAAACTTCAAGTTAAATCAGTGCAATAATAAAGTTAAGTTTCAAAGCATTCTAATTAGAAGCTATGGCATATTTCCAAAAGGGTCTTCGCAGTTCATTTACTAGTGCCCACATAAAATAATAAAGCCTGTATATCATTTGGATTATACACATGAGGCTCTCCCTAAGTTGACATTCTTTATAGTCGGTTATCTGCTGCTTGGCTTACGCTCTGTTATGACCTTGGCGGTTGCTTCAGTTGTTAAAGCCTCATTGATCATCACATGTCAATAGAAATGAATGCATTAAGGCCATAGATGAAATAGCAAAGAAATTCTAGGAACCATTGAAATGCAAATTCCTGGATAATCCTATCAGATGTATTTATTTTTAAAGAACAAATCATTAATGATTAATTATCATACTACTGTGAACAAACACAATGCTAATGAATTTGTACAATTTTAAGCTAAAAAAAGTGATTTTTTTTAACACTTGATCTTAGCCAAAGGACTAGAAGCAATGATCTAGTATTTTGAGAAACCACTTAAACTTTTGCAAGCTTTTCATAAATTCAGTTTAAAACCATGTGATAATATTATGCAAAAAAAAATTTCTTATGTAATTGGCTAAATCATAACACATTGGAAATAGTGGCTTTCTTAATTGCCAGAAACTAATCCAAGAAAGCCCAAAGAGGTAAGCCTAGCTGGAGACTTCCATTTAAAAACTACAGATAGTCATGGCATGTTGAGTTATTTATGGGCGAAAGTTTAGGATGTCCTAGATCTGAAGGACAAGGTTGGAGAGAAAGTTTATCTGTTTTGCTACTGGGAGGACTTGACCCACTTTTGTCCACAGCCAACCTTTCCCTTTGTATCCGAGGCTCCATCATTTTTCACATTCCCATGGACTTCTCTCGTTTAGTATCACCTTTTATTCTTGCATTATTCAACCTTCTCTCTGTTGGACCATTTCCAAGAAAAGTTAAAACAAACTTTAAAATTTCCCAGCTGCAACAAAATACCATTCCAGAGCTTATGTTCTTTCTTATTCTGTTCCTCTTCAGAGCCACTCAACTCAAAAGTTTGCTACCCATGAGATTTTGATTTTGTAACTTTTTATTTACTCTTCGATTCGGTCCTAGCTTGCTTCCAACACAGCTTTTCTTCATGTCACCTATAAGTAGGGAGTTTTATAATTCAAAATGACAGACTTTTTAGAGTAAAAAAGGGCGTTGCTAGTTGTGACACTGGGGCAAACCTGTTCTGTTCCTTGCAAAGTGAACCAATGGCCGCTCTATATGACCGTCATCTTGACCAAGCCAGTAAACACTTTTCTGTCCTCAATATGCTAAACATTTTAGTGTAAATACTCTCTCTTCTTAAAATAATTTTCCATGTCGGCTTTAAAATTTTACATTTTTAGTCTTTCTCCTGTATCGATGGCCAATCTTTCTCAGACTTGTCTAGCTTAGACCTTTCTTACAAATTCCAAACTCATATATCTAAACAGCGCCCTGATATTTATTTTTGGCATGCCTCATCCATGCCTTAAACATAACACATCCAAAATGAAACTCCTGCCCCCGCCCCAACATCCCACCTCACCTCTCTGCTCTCCCCCTTCCACTCCCATCCTACCATGGCCGTTCCTATCTCAGCAAATGATGCTGTTATCTGCCTGCGTCCTGAGAGTCATCCTTTGCTATTCTTGTCTCGTCACTCCTTATCTTCAAGCTCTATCCAATAGTCCTTTCCAAAATTTCATCTTGTACAGACTCGTGCAGTTCTGTCTGTCTGCTTCTGAACACTGTTCACTGTCCAGGGTGTTTATTTAAAGTATTTTCCATCAGGTCACTATCCCTCCCTCCCGATGACCATTCACTTTGACATTCTGTCACTTCCAGAACTCGCTATCATTTTTAAACGTCAGTGCCTTTAATTTTGCTGCTCCTTCTAACTAGAATGCTGTAGTGTTTCGTTTTCAGTCTCCATCTCCTCTTCAGTCCCCACGGTGGTTCCACATGGCCCCCTCATTATTCAAGTTACAGATTAAAGTCGTCTTTCAGGTAGACTTTCCTTAATGGTTCTGTGGAAAGTTTTCCTATCAAGTTATTACCTGTAATAGTGCCAATTTTTATTTTATGTATTTTGCTGATTGATTTTCTAAATTTCCAACTGGACTGTAAGCATCCTGGGATTTGTGTATCTTGTTCCTGTCAAACATATCCCTAGCATCTATCATGTAACTGGAATGCAAGGAGTTAATGAATAAATAAAGATTGAATAATGAATGAAAAGCAGGGATACATTTAATTTCAGGTCTCAGAGTTTGCTGGGCATTTAAAGGCAATGAGAATTACCAAGGGAAACGAGGAAATGGAAGAGTGAGTCTTATCTATTTTCCTAAAACTGAGCAGGGTTCACAGTGAAATAAAAGCAGGAACATTTGGAGCCCCATAGGGATCAGAAGTTCTGTCTGGGGACAGTTCCC
>CAUYRH010122385.1:0-12144 GCA_963574655.1 Perodicticus potto | reverse complement strand
TATTTTACTGACTTTTTCAAAAGACCAGCTTTTTGATTTATTGATAGGTTGTATAATCCTTCTGTTTTCAATTTCATGTAATTCTGTTCTAATTTTGGTTATTTCTTTTCTTCTGAGTTTGGGATTGGAATGTTCTTCCTTCTCCAATTGCTTGAGATGTCCCATTAAGTTGTTAACTTCTTTGCTTTCCATACTCCTGAGGAAGGCTTGAAAAGTAAATTTCCCTCTTAGGGCTGCCTTTGTGGTATGCCAGAGGTTCTGATAATTTGTGTCTTCATTATAATTTTGTTTCATAAATTTGGTAATTTCCTTCTTAATCACATGTATGATCCAGCTATCACTCAGTAAAAGGTTATTTAGCTGTTTTTGTATGAGTATGCAGATTCCTGTTGTTACTGAGTTCAACTTTTATTCTGTGATGGTCCAAGAAGATATAAGGAATAATTTCTATTCTTTTAAATTTGCTAACGTTAGATTTGTGACCTAAGATGCGACCAATTTTGGAGTATGTTCTGTGGGCTGATGAGAAGAATGTGTATTCAGTTTTGTTAGGATGAAATGTTCTGTAGATGTCTGTTAAATTCAACTGTTGAATGGTTAAGTTTAAATCTAAAATTTCTTTGCTTAGCTTCTTATTGGAGGATCTATCCAACACTGCCAAAGAAGTGTTAAAGTCTCTGACTATTATGAGGCTGGAGGAAATCAAGTTGCTCTTGTCTGTTAGAGTTTCTCTTATAAATTGAGGCGCATCCTGGCTGGGTGCATAAATGTTAATAATTGAAATCTCATCATGTTGAGTGTTACCCTTAACAAATATGAAGTAATCATCCTTATCTTTCCTTACTTTTTTGTTGGTTTAAAGCCTATTGTATCTGTGAATAAAATTGCAACACCTGCTTTTTTCTGCTTTCCATTTGCCTGTAATATAGATGACTGTCCCTTCACCCTGAGTCTATATTTACCTTTTAAGGTAAGATGAGATTCTTGTATTCAGCAGATATCTGGCCTGAATTTTTGTATCCAATCAGCCAGCCTATGCCCCTTTACAGGAAAATTTAGGCCATTCACATTAATTGTAAATATTGATAAGCCTGGTAGAGTTTTGGGTATCATGTTTTTCAAAAGTCCAGTGGACATTTTTAATCCTTTCATCACTGTGGAGGTTGGTTTTTGATCAAAAGTTTCTGAGTGAGTTTACTTTTCTGGTGGAGGGTTGTGCTGGTCCTTATGGAGGGTAGGTCTGAGAATATCCTGGAGAGCTGGTTTAGTATGACAAATTTCTTCAACATGTGAATGTCATTAAAGTATTCAATTTCTCCATCATAAAATGAAACTCAGTTTCACTGGATACAGGATCCTGGGTTGAAAGTTATTTTGTTTTAGGAGATTAAAAGTCATTGATTACCCTCTTCTAGCTTGAAATGTTTCAGCAGAGAGATCTGTAGTCATTTTAATATTCTTCCTTTTGTAGGTTATGGTTTCCTTATGTCTGACTGCTTTCAGAATTTTCTCTTTCATATTAACTTTAGTAAGGTTAATTATAATGTGCCTGGGGGGTGTCTTATCAGGTTGAGTCATGCTTGGGTTCTGAAACTGTCTGCTATCTGAATCTCAGAATCTCTTGGCATGTCTGGAAAGTTCTCTTTCATAATCTCATGAAGAAGAGCCTCTGTGCCTTGCGAAGCATCTTCGTAGCCTTCAGGGATTCCTGTAAGGCGAATATTAATTTTCTTTTAATTATCCCAGTGCTCTCTGAGAGAATGATCCATTTTTGCTCTCCATTTCTCTTCCTCTTTAAGATTTTGGGAGTGTTCAAAATCTTTGTCTTCACTATCATAAATCCTTTCTTCTGCTTGCTCCATTCTGTTACCGAGGGATTCTACTATATTTCTCAGATCTTTGAGGGCTGCAAATTCTTGTCTCAGTGTGTCAAGATCTTTGGTGATTTTGTCTTTGAATTCATTGAATTCTTGAGACAACTTTTGAAATGCTTCTTAAATTTCTAATTCCAACTTTACCTCCATTCTATTAATCTTATTTGCGATCCAAATTCTGAATTTGATTTCTGAGAGATCAGCCATTTGTTTATGAATGGGCTCTTTAGTTGTGTCCGCCCTATCATTCCTTCAGGGGGGGAGGTTGATCTACTCTGGTTATTCATGTTACTGGAGTTTTTCCACTGATTCTGCCCCATGATTATTTTATACCATTTGGCTAGATGAACAAACAGATAAGGTGAAGTTGGGTTGGGGGGTTCCTGGAGTAGTGATTAACCAGCCCTTTGCCCAAGAGCTGGGACTGGTGTCAGTACCTTTTCCCCTAGAGCTTTGCAAAGGTCTGTGTGCTGCCTGGATCTGGTGTATCTGTCTCTGCTACAGTCTGTGTTGGGGCAGGTGCAGTTAGAGCTCACACTCAGATCTGAGTTCCAGCCTCTGCCCTCCTGCCTTTGTCTCAGCTATGATCCCCTGAGGGCCAGGTGCTTCTTAGGCTCACTAAAGCAGTCCTGGCTCAGCCCCGCCCTGAGACTATGCCGTCTCTGCACATGCGTCTTCTATTCTCCATCCCTACCACGCCCCACCCAGGCAGTTACTGCCTCAGGCATACCCTTTACTTATGGGGTAAAAGCTTCTGACATCAGAGATGCCCAGCTTTCTCTGGTTATCCAGAGAGACAGGGAGTGTTTCTCCAAAATATCCCCAGGGGTGTGAGAGCTATTGTTCCCACTGCTGTTGCTGCTACTCTTTGCCACATGGCACCACCTCTCCCTCTCCCATATGGTTCCTTCAGTCCACCATCTTGTCCTTACCCCTGTGCTGCAGAATCAGCACAGACCTGCAACAGCCCATGCCCTGTCCACACCTCTCGAGAAAATGCCCAAGAATCTGGATTCTCAGCTCCATGGTTTGGAGCTGAGCCAAGAGAGAAGATTGATGTGTGTTCTTCAACCTTCTCTCTTGACTCAGCTCCAAACCATCAGCTTACTTGCTAAACTTTTGTCCTTTAACTCTCTTTCTGGACGGGAGCTTCTGTGGAAAACTGGCTCTAGTTGGCCATCTTGCCTCTGCCCCTAGGTAAACTTGTATGAATTGAGAAACAGCTAGTCCTGTCTATGAGGGTGACTGTGTCCATTATTACTTTTAGAACCTCCAAGTAAAATCACTTTATGTTCACAAATGAAAATCAAAATAAGGACAGTAAGAGCATCACACATTTCTAAGAAGTTTTATAACTTTTAAAAAATTCCACGTTTGTTTTCTCAAATATAAGATTTGAGAGCTGAGAAAATACTAAACAGTCTGCAGCCATACCACCCTGAACCCACCCGCTCTCATCTGATCTCGGAGGCTAAACAGGGTTGGGCCTGGTTAGTACTTGGATGGGAGAAAATCCAAAACACTAGGAAACTGAACAATAGCCCCAAAACATTTAAATCAAAGCCAGAGTTGGATGTCAAACCCAGATATTCCCATTCCTGGTTGAACATCTTTCTCTAAGTTTATAACACCCTGCATTTTATACCACACTTTTCCAGTTCCCAGTGTGTCAACCATAGCTTTTTCCTTCACTGAATGTCAAACAAAAAGAACTGTCACTTCATACTAGTTATCTCTTTCCAAAAGTGCGATAGTGCTCAGCAAAAATGCCTCTCAGAAAGAGGGGCCATAAAAAGAGGATGTAGTGTAGAAAACTCTTCATATTTTGGAATATCTGAAATTCTTTCAACAATACAATTATAGAGTTCCAATTTAGTGCCAGGCACTGACTAGGGTATATTGCATATACTGAAATGACACCTCTAGGAGTAAGACATATTGAAAGATAATCACACAAATATGTAATTAAAAAATAAGAACTGCTCTAAATGAAAAACAGGGTATTTTATGTACAGGAGAATTAATTTAGATTGGAATATAATTCTATGGGTCCCATGAGGAGCTAACATGTAAGCTAGGCAAATCGCCAGCAAATAGTGTAGGAAAAATATCCTAGCAGAAGAAACAACACAGGAAGATCCCGAGGTAAATACAGTAACCGCAGGCTGTTGTGGCAAATGCATAGAAAGAAAAAGGGGAAAATTAGATAAAGCTGGGACAGGAAACTATGAAAGAAACTTTTTAGATGGAATTTTTTTCTATGGAGATTTTATGACCAAGAGGTCAAAGTTCCACATTTAAAAAAAAAAGAAAAAAAAAACGTACCCACTGGAGAATGGATTTGAGAACACAAAACTTTTAGGGGGGAGACCACTTAGATGGTGATTATAGTACAAATCACAGCACATAGATCTAGGGCGAGAATAGGAGAGAAGTGGGTTTATTTGACAAGCTGCTGCTG
Source organism: Perodicticus potto (assembly GCA_963574655.1). Taxonomy (NCBI): domain Eukaryota; kingdom Metazoa; phylum Chordata; class Mammalia; order Primates; family Lorisidae; genus Perodicticus; species Perodicticus potto. The sequence goes on along the minus strand of CAUYRH010122385.1, from coordinate 7,809 downwards.
TGTCAGAGTAGGGGAATGGGAAGAGGGAGAAAGACCCTCAGATCCCTGGTTGGAGAACAGAGAAGCTGCAGGAGCCACTTGCAGAAATAAAGAAAATTAGAGAAGAAGAAGGTTTATGAGTGGCTCTGGAGTACTGAGAACACTGCTGCAAATAAGTAACTAGATCTCAGGATAGACATCTGGGTTCAAGATAAGAATCCGGAAGTTACCCAAAAGACCAAAGACCACGTTATAACAAAGATATCTGTTCCAGAATGTTTATTGCAGCCCAATTCATAATTGCTAAGTCATGGAAGAAGCCCAAGTGCCCATCAATTCACAAATGGATTAATAAACTGTGGTACATGTATACCATGGAATATTATGCAGCCTTAAAGAAAGATGAAGACTTTACCTCTTTCACGTTTACATGGATGGAGCTGGAACATATTCTTCTCAGCAAAGTATCTCAAGAATGGAAGAAAAAGTATCCAATGTACTCAGCCCTGATATGAAGCTAATTTATAGCTTTCATATGAAGGTTAAAACCCAATTACAGCACAAGAATACGGGGAAAGGAGCACGGGAGGGGATGGGAGGGGGAGGATGGGTGGAAGGAGGGTAATTGGTGGGATTACATCTACGGTGCATCTTAGAAGGGTACAGATAAAACTTACTAAATGTAGAATACAAATGTCTTCATACAATAACTAGGAAAGTGCCATGAAGGCTGTGTTAAACAGTTTGATGAAAATGTTTCAGATTGTATATGAAGCCAGCACATTGTACCCCATGATTGTAGCTATGATTTAATTTTTAAAAATTAATTTTAAAAAAAAGAATCCAGAAGTTAGAAACTATCAGGTTATTAGTGGATTAATTGGTACTTACATTCAGCTACATGCTCTAAGACTTAGCAGTTGCTAAACCCCTGGGACTGGATGAGACAACTTCAGGAAAGAAGGCAGAATAAAATGAGTACCCAGTGCTAACCTTTGTGAAAGTACATTTTGAATTTAGTTAGAAAAAGAAAAGCTAACAAAGAAGTTGAGAAATGAAGGCTGAAGCTATAGAAGGAAACCAAAAGAGTATGTTGTCATGGCCGCCAACAGAAGAGAACATGGCAAGAGAGAAAGGACGGTCGATTGTGTAAATGCCAGAGAGAGGTTCAGTAAGATGAGAGAGGTTGAGTAAGACTATTCAGTAAGAAAATGTCCACTAGGCTTAACCATCTTAACACACGAATGTGATTGGTGACCAGAGAAAGAAGAGTGTATGTGTAGTATTGGAATGGTGGCCACAGAGAATAAAAAGAAGTAGATTGAAGAATGACTGTGTACAGAATGTTCTACAAAAGCTTGGGTGAGGAGGGAAGTTAAGAGACAGGGCAAGGGATGAAGAGGGATGTAAATCAACAGAGGTTTTTTATTTGTTTCTGCTGATGCAGGGAGGGGGAAAAAAGAGAGAGCAATTGAAGATAAGGACTCAGAGGGGATAACTGAGAAGAAATAGAGGAGGAGACCCAGGATTCATGTGGTAGGGTAGCTTTGGTGATAAAAATTCTTCCTGCATTGTAACAGGAAGGAAGGCAGGGATGAAGGCAGAGTAAGTAAGTGACAGGAACGAGTAGTGGTAAAATGGAGGAATCTCATCTGGTGGCTTCTATCTTATCTCTACAAAAACAGCAAAGTCATTTGTTGAGAGTGGAGAAGAAGATAGAGTAAATCAGAGGTTTGACAAAAGCAGACAGGAAATGCCTTCAGCTGTTTTTGCTGGCTCAGCCTCCATTCTCACTCCTATTAGGTGTTCCCCTGAGTGAATCACCTTTTCCCGTTCCCCATCTATGGTCTTGAGACAGAGCTGAAGCTGGTCTCCCCTACCCTTCCTACTCCTATCTTTCCCACCACTGACCTAGATCCTGTGGTAGGTATGTGCACATCAGACCAACCAAAGCTTTTGCTACCCTGGCATTAGTCACTGCTTCAACCCAGTGAAATCTGATCCCAGAACTACTGGAAAAGAAGAAGGCCCTGGGAAAGGAGCATTATTTTTCTCAGGCAGCAGTTAGAATGGTAGGATGTTAAGTCTGGACTTCCCAACACCCATGTTATCTCATCTGGAAGCAGACTCAACAAACACAGAGCTGAGAGGTGGGAGGATAAGGGGGTCCTAATGACTTTTTGTTGGCTTACTTTCAACTAGATCAGTGGTTCTCAACCTTCCTAATGCCACATCCCTTTAACACAGTTCCTGTGGGTCGTGACCCACAAGTTGATAACCGCTGAACTAGATACTCTGGGACCTACCTACCAGTTGTTGAGCCAATATTCCTTTCTGAAAGAGTGAGAGTTAGATTGCTGACACTCGCAAGCAAAGCTTTCTGAGATAGAGGTAGTGGGAGAGTGGACTGATTAGAGAAATGATTGTCTGGCACTGGTGAGGGTCCGTTTGACTTGTGCTTATCATAAATTTATAGTGGTAACAGCCTCAGGATTTCTACTAATCATATTCTTTGAAATTTTCAGTAATTATAATACTTAGCCCTGTGATTATTTATTATAATTAGAAATTTGGCATAATTACTACTATTATATAATAAAAATGAATAAGCTATTTAAAAACAAAATTGCTTATAACAGTCTTTTTCCTTTTCTCAAGTTTAACCAATGTGAATGTAAAAATAGTTGAATATAAAATCCTTCAATGCCTTATCAACATCTAAACTAGCTAAAAGCGAGTTAAGGTGTTTTTCATCTAAGTTTGTATGTCAGATGAGACAGAAACTGATATTTTAATCAAAAGAAAACAGATAAGACAGAAACTGATAGTTTAATCAAAAGAAAACAGGTCTTTGAGTTTTATTATTTAACAGACACAAACAGAAGCTATAATTTATTGTTGTGAAATAAATCACCTTTTTTCTCTCTCAATACTAATAATTAAACATTCACAAATACTCAATCAGCATCCTTGTATAAGGGCAAACAACACAACCGTTTTGCAAATGGCAAAGAAAAATGACACTAATAGGGTGACAAAATAATGAATCATTGGCAAGCCAAGAATGTGAAGAAGTTTTAAAAACTACTCTGAAAGATATGGGAAAAAGATTTTTTACCAAAATTTTAAACATAAAAGTCATTGTATTGCATTGACATTCATCAAACCATGAGTGGAAAGACTCCTATAAGAAAAATTAGATTACCAAGGCTTGACAATGCTCTTTTTGACCTTCTTATTCATTTAGACTAAGAAGTTATTAGTTTTCCCTATCCTAAATTAAGAGTATCCTTGGACTACAGAAGTTTTCTAAAGAAGTTTCCTGTCAAGGTAAACCAATCCAGAAAGGACTGCCAATGAAGAAGATGAAAAATTCATCTTTATATTATTTTGACTTCCTAAAACTTTTTATTCTTTCAGATGATCAGAGTGAAGCTTTTTTTTTTTTTTTTTTTTTTTTTTGCAGTTTTGGCTGGGGCTGAGTTTGAACCCACCATCTCCAGCATATGGGGCCGGCGCCCTACTCCCTTGAGCCACAGGTGCCACCCGAGTGAAGCTCTTCTTTTTGTCTGAATCTTAGACAATATTGAGCATGTCCACTATTCCCACAATGCAGGGTCTACAGAATTCATGCGTGTGCATGTGCATAGCTTGTTTTCTTGAAGCATAAATCTTGCCCCTCAGTCTTATTCTATGTTTCAAAAATCTTAATGCCTTGCATTTTCCTCATGAATCCTATTTCCAGAAGCTTTATTGATCTGCGCAGGTTCCTTCTAATGCAAGCATTTTACTGGCCTGGACAAATCACTAGTGGCTGGACCAGTACCATGGTAACAGAACATGACCTCAAGGTTCTTAGGCACAGTACTTCATAAATCCTTTACGATAATGATTATATGTCTCACTTATGTGCTGAGTCATTCCTGTTATCACTGCAACCCTAGATTACTTTCTGTTATATTTTTCATATTCACATTAAGCTTTATTGTTTCTAAGACTATGTTTTCTTGCTGTAACTGTGCCGTTTTACCCTATTAGCTCTCAACATTCAAGTTCAAAAGAAAATCAATCTCATATAAAGTATGCTTCTGATAATGATAAAAAATCCTCCAGGTGGGTAGAAACTTTGGAGAAGAAACAATGTTACAATGTCTTCTCAGGACCTTTGGTTTTGGTCCTTAGGTGGGAAAGAAATCATCCCAGCCCATTAACAGTTGTGCCTCTGTAATCTTCCCTGTACCAAATGGTCCACTAAAATTATTTGTTCTAGTAATTAACTTGCTGAGAACAAAGGATGGTTCTCTTGTCTGCAAAACCTGAAAACTTTCATTCAGTCTTTCCTTTAAATTAGTTATAATTTTATAGAAGGAAGAACAATCACAAATGGGTCACAGTCAATAATTAATACAATTTGGGTAAATTTTGGCAAAACCAAAATAGTACTCTCTAGGAAACAAGTTTTAATTAAATGTTCAAACATAGTAAGACTTTAAAATGGTGAAGTTAGTAGGAGTCAGTAGCTTCTTAGATTGTATACTTAAATCTGTCCTCAACAAAACAAAAATTATGAAATTATAAATTATAGAATTCCTAAGAAATTATAAAGTGAATATAACTACATTTTATTTGCAGCTAAGTCTTAGTTACAAGCACATCAAATAGAGAATAAAAATACACGAAGTTCACTGTTATTTGTACTTGTAATATAGACAAAATCTATTAATACCTAAGGGAGGACAGAAATGAACAATTTTTTAAAGCTGCAAACTAATTTATGTTAAATTATTGAATTAAGGAGTATAGTCTAATGAGCAAAGGAGAAAACTCTAGTCAAAAAATCTGTCATATGCCACTTGTGATGAGCCTATATGCTAATTTCTTTATCTTTAGCATCTAGTATTATTATTTTAACTTTCATGTTCACAAGTTTACTGCCTGTCTCTCAGAGCTCCCTGAGAGTAGCTGGCCCCAGCACCTGGGATTATGTCTGGCATCTCATAAGCATTTAGTAAATATTTGTTGAATAAAAGTTCAATAGAAATCCCTCAGCTACGTGCCATGATTATTACTAGCTTAATAAGCATTACTAAGGCACAGGTGACCATGCCAAGGCTCTGCCTAAGAAGTGGAAGCCTGATTTGAACCCAGGCATCGAAACCCTTGGCTCTTCACTACTACTCTAGAACTTAGCTTCCATAGGCACACTATGCCCATATAAGGGTTCCACATGAACATAGGATTTTTATACCCAAATTGGCTTTCATTTTTCAAATTATGAGAGAGAAAAAAGTGTTCTTAAATGTTTGACCTCCGAGGGAGGGGCAAGATGGCCTACTGGAAGCAGCTTCCGACAGAGGCTCCTGCCCAAAAGGAAAGATAACCTCCAGAAACTGCCCAATTGAGCTGAAGACTGGGAGCCCAGCCCAGAGAGAGATGATAGCTGAAGGTCAACTCTGAGGCAAGCTGCGACTTCCAGAGACCAAGCTTTGGGCAGAAGAACTGAACTGAAGTTTTCCGCCATTCTGAACTTCCAGGACACCCTTCCCCCTTTACCTGATGCACCAGAAGCCGGACTTCTGCTGAAACTGAGGGAGGAGGACTTGAGCAGCACCCACCCTCCCTATCTGCCAGACCAGGCGGCCCTCCAGGTAAGAGACTTCGGGGCCCCACCAAGCCCCCACCCCCAGGCCAGGGACACCTACGAGACACACACATGGCTCCAATCCATGCCCCACCAGGCCTCGCCCCGCCTCTGCAGCAGCCAGAAACTCTGCTGGGACCCCTGCCGGGCCTTGGCCCACTACCAGCAGCAGCCAGGAAGTCCACAGGGACCCCCGCAAGGCACCAATCTGTGCCCCACCCAGCCTCGGCCTGCCACCAGCCAGGACCTCTGCCCAGCTCCCATCTGTGCCCTAGGCCCGCCGCCCACAGCGGCCAGGAAATCCACTCTGCCGGGACCCCTGATTGGCACCCTCCTGGGCCTTGGTCTGCTGCCAGCAGTGGCCAGGAACTCCACTGGGACTCCAGCCTGGCCTGATTGGTGCCCCGCCACCAGCAGTGGCCAGGAAGTCTGCCAGGACTCCTGTGTGGCGCCAATCTGTGCCCCGCCCAGCATCGGCCTACCACCTTCCAGGACCACTGTGTGGCTCTGATCCGTGCCCTCTGGGACTCGGCCCCCACTTGGAGCAGCCAGGGACTCCATGGGACCTTGCCTCACCACCAGGCCTGCTGTGGCCAGGGACTCTGCTTGGAGCCCTGTGCCGGGCCTCTGCCTGCCGCCCACACTGGCCAGGGCCTCCACCAGGAACCTGCCAGGACTCCCTCTGCCTGCCTGGGCCAGGAATTCCAGGAGTCACACAACCCGCCTCCTCCCCTACCCTCTCTACCTCCATATCAGCCACATCCATCTGGACAGGAACTCAGGAGGCTGAGCTACCCGTGCCCTCCCTCTGGAGCCCTCCTCCCAGCCAAGACTGCTAGAGGCACAGGCTCCTTTTGCAAAGGCCACCGGGTACCCCATCCCATGCCCTGCTGCTTGATCCAAGCATGCCACACTCCAGAGCTGCTCCCGCAGCCAGAACTCCCTGGGTGGGGCAATCACAGAGGAGCTACACAGGGTCACTCCCTACAAAGATCGAGCAACAACAGAGTGATCCTTCCAGAGTCTGATCTCAACTCTGAGGAGAGTCATAGGCAACAGTGAAAAATAATCATGAGGTGGAATCAAAAGAAAAACTCTGGCAATACGAATAATCAGAGTAGATCAACTCCCCCAAGGAATGACAAGGTAGATACAGCACAAGATCCCTTGCATAAGCAAATGGCTGAGATGTCAGAAGTTGAATTCAGACTCTGGATAGCAAATAAGATCAGCGCAGTGGAGGAAAAGATAGAATTAGAATTTCAAGCAGTATTCCAAAAGATGTCTCAAGAACTGAATGAATTCAAAGACAAAATGACCAAAGATTTTGACACATTGAGACAAGAAGTTGCAGCCCTCAAAAATCTAAGAAATAGAGTAGAATCCCTCAGTAACAGAATGGAGAAAGCAGAACAAAGGATTTCTGACATGGAAGACAAACCTTTCGAACGCTTCCAAACTTCCAAAGAAGAAGAGAAATAGAAGGCAAAAATGGATCATTCTCTCAGACAGCTCTGGGATAACTCGAAGAAAACCAATATTCGACTTATAGGGATACCTGAAAACAATGAAGTGACGTCAAAAGGCACAGAGTCTCTCTTTATGACATTATGAAAGAGAACTTTCCAGACATGCCAAGAGATTCTGAAAATCAGATAGCACACAGGTTCAGAACCCCAGCACAACCCAACCCGAATAAGACATCCCCCAGGCACATCATAATTAACTTCACTAAAGTTAATATGAAGGAGAAAATTATGAAAGCAGCCAGATGTAAGAAATCCATTACCTACAAGGGGAAGAATATTAGAATAACTGCAGATCTCTCTGATCAAATCTTTCAAGCTAGAAGAGAATGGTCATCGACTTTTAATCTCCTAAAACAAAAAAACTTTCAAACCAGGATCCTGTACCCAACTAAACTGAGTTTCATTTATGATGGAGAAATTAAATACTTTAATGACATCCACATGTTGAAGAAATTAGTTATAACTAAATCAGCTCTCCAGGATATTCTCAGACCTATCCTGCATAATGACCAGCACAAACCTCCACCACAAAAGTAAACTCACCCAGAAACTTTTTATCAAATTTCATCTTCCACAGTGATGAAAGGATTAAAAATGTCCACTGGACTTTCTAAAGATTTATCATTGTTTTCAATTAATGTGAATGGTTTAAATTGTCCT
>CAUYRH010122384.1:0-38988 GCA_963574655.1 Perodicticus potto | reverse complement strand
CCTCCTTTGCCAAAAGTGCCTGCTTTGCCTGGGTGGCTTTGAGGGCTTGATAAGCCTTCCTCTTCTTCAGGAGATTTTCTGGAACCAAAGGGATCTTTTTTCTTTCCTCTTGCTCCGCCATCGTTCCAACGTTCCGCTACTGATCATGCGCACCAGCACCACGCGGGAAAGAACGGACCATAGAGGCAGCTGTTCTAGCTCACGTTGGAGGACCCAGACATCCATAGCCTACTTGGCAGCAATGAACCACTTAGGTCTTGCTAACTCTGATTTTTGCCAAAAGTAGCACAAAGCTTCCTACGCACCCCTTCCAGACTTTTCAGAGCCTGTGTCATTTTCAAAACCTAGCCCTTTTCATTTAAGTGATAGCCTCAGCACTCTGGTGACTTTGCTGAGAACACGGAACGTTCCCCACGTGGCATTCTTCTATATTTACTGGGTGTTTCTCTTCATGCCTGTGAGTCTTTCTTCTCCATCTATGCATACCGGGTCATCTTAAAATGCAGCTCTGAGGCCACTGGTGCCCTGGGCTGGATACCTGTGCCTTTGTTACCATCTCCCTGGGTCATTAGTACAGCTGTAATAATATTCACATACTGCTTGTGCCTTTCAAAAAGTGGGTTTTTTTATGTTTGTTTCCTGGATGTCTCCCCACCCATCCTACCTGGGAAAGTGCTATTTCGTCTTCACTGCTGCTTCTTTTTTACCAGATTATTTTTCCTGACCATTAAACCAAAGATCCATCCATCCCTCCCTCTTCTTCCTTCCTCCCTCCTTTCCTTCCTCCCTCTCTTCCTTCCCTCTCTTCCTTCCTTCATCCCCCAACTCCCCCTCTCTATTCTTAAAAGTTGTTGAGGCTTTCTCCTCTTCCCCTTCTTCTAAATATAGGCCTATTTCTCTATAACCATTCCATTACCTTCTTCTGAAGACATCCTTCTTCCCTATTCATAGTTGTAGTTTACAAAACACTTTGCAAATATCTTATTTATTAGAAATTGGCTTTCACTGTTTTCTGCTCATTTTGAAGGAAGGTTAAGCACTATTTACAACTTTCCCACTGTTTGTTCATACTAAAATCTTGAGGGTGCATCTTGATCTGGAATGGCTATAGCATTCCAGGAGTTACATTGAGTCAGAAGCTATTTGTGACCTACTGAACCCCAGGGAGCCCCGAGGGCTGGATGATTTCACTGAGCCACTGGAATAAAGATGTGCTTGGCTGTGTAATTGTAAGATGCAGCCCCTGGCCACTGTTTGAGATCTCTAATTGTCTTTCTCCCTCTTCTCAGTGATTCATGACTTCTTTTATGAAAATGATGACGGAGAAGAGCCTCAGGAGGTGGTCAGCATTCGGCCATGCCAGGACAAAAGTAATTATGCCTCTCTTAAAACTCACATTCTCATCTTCTAAGAGGAAAAGAGATTAGTGATCAGAGGACCAAACTTTTGAGTGGTGACTGTGACTCTGGGGAGGGAGGCAGGAGAAGACAGAGAAGGCAGAGCGGTGGTGTTTTTTGTGGGTTTTAAATTAAGCAACCAGATTCAGAATCTGAGAGTATTAGCAGGCAGATAACACAACAAAAAGATGGAGCACACCAAAGAGAGGACACTTCAGTGAGCCAGAGCTAGGGGTGAAGTGATGGCAGTGACCGTGAGTTAGGTACACAGTGGATCTAGGAAGAGGTTGGGTGATGGCACCATGTGATAAGTCCAAAGAGGAAGTCTTTGGCATGTCATAAGAAGGCACTGTTATAGATGTTACTCATGATAACAGAAAAGAGAGAAAGAGAGTGAGTAATAATTACACGTGGAAGAGAAAGTGGAAGGAGTGGTGCTGTGTAGAAAAGAAAAGTTGGAGAAGGGAAAGGAAGTGAGAGGAGAGGAGAGAGAATGAAAGGGAGTCAGAACTCTAACAATAACATCAGAGGCCAGACCTGCCTTTCACCGGCTACTCGGCGTATTGACCGACTCGTGTATCAAACATCACTACTGTTTCTAGCTTTCCAATCATCATTTCATTTATATTATTGTTAATAATTATATTAGAACCTAAGATATTCATACTGAGTACTATAATTTCTTCAGAAGTTACTATACCCCAAATATCTCTATACAAGTGGCATCTTGTTATTCCCATTTTTCGGGAGAAGAAACTGAAGCCTGGTCATATTTAGTGACTTTGGCAATGTCAAACCAGTAAGAATTGGCCTGTATGGGACTCGAACATTTTCTGTTCTACCAGTTAAGAGCAAGGGTTCCGAGGCACTAAGATATGGCTTCTGATCTTTGCTCTAATACTTACTTGGGAAAATAATTTCTCTGTGACTCAGTTTACTCATCTATAAATGTATAAATATAATAGTAAAGTTATTGAAAGAATTAAATGACTTACATGAAGCACTTACAAAAATGTGTGGCACAAAGTAACTACTGTATGCTTACTATTATTATAACCTATGTCTGACTCAAACAACTAGGCATTTAATTGGGCTTATATTTAGAGAGTTTTTGTCCTGAGACACCCACTGAGTAGAAAATTATTTCCCAGAATAGAGGAGCAGTGACAGAAACAACTTTGAAGCCCAAGAAAAGTTCTCCATTCTTAAACCAAATGGTCTACAGTAAATCTAATTGTTAAATGCTGGTTTTCCTTGGAAATGACCACTGTAAGAAAAACCTGAAGAATATAAATAGCCCTGTGAAATGTCATTAATATTATGATTTAATCTGGATTTGTATTTAAGCTAGTATATGTTTTTAAAATATGTTAGTACATTGATATAAAAATTGGATTTATTTTATCAACATTTATTCTTTTAGATAAAAGCAAGTCATTAAAAGTAGAAAATGCACATTAAAAGTATAAAGCATGCCAGAATATATTTAGTGATACATCTACTACTGAGGGTAGTGGGAATGAGAATAGGGTGAAAGGAAGGATGCATAATAGTTTTTCTCAAAGAATAAAAGAGGTTTATTACAAAGGGGTAAGTCTTTACAATTTCTAATGTGATTTAGGGATGATGCTACCAGAAGCTGGAACCTCAGAGCATCTCAACAATGAGGAGCAGATGGACATAAGGGAACAAGATTCATGTCATGACTCAACTGATGCATTAAGTAACCAAGAAATGACAAGTGACTATGCCGAAGGCTCTGAACGAGAAGGTGAGGCTGACCGACAGTTCAGTTTTTGTCCCTGTGCCTGACCATGAGGGGCTGTGGCACACCTAGGAAGTGGGGAGGGGCTGTGTCCTGTGCTCATATTCAGAAAGGAGGTCCAAGGGAGTCAGGGATGTGGGTAGAGGGAGGACTGGACCAGTGCCTGGACAAGGAGGCATTTATTTACCAAGAAAGGGTGTCTAATTTCTGTGGCAATGGGGAGAGAGAAATACACACATACACACACAGAAGGTAGGACACTGAAATAGCATAGGAATAGAGGGAGCCAGAAGGAGAAACTATAGCCACAAAGAGGAGGGAGCTGAGAAGGCTCACTGGGCAAGAGGGGTGAAGCGTAGGTGATGGTGGTGGCCAAGGAGCGGGAAGTCCTCAGAGTCAAGGGTGCACGAATATTTGCCCAGCACTGGGCGCCACATTGTGAGGAGAAACGTGAGAAATGGGTAGAAGCAGAATGAATTGCAAAGAGATTGAGAAAGAGGCAGAGCACACATGGAAAAACAATAAACCTCCACTCCTGCTATATACCATCTATAAAAAATAATTCAACTTGGATTGGCGATCTTAAAGTCAAGGGTCAAACCACAAAGTTTCTAGAAGAAAGCAGAGAATGTCTTTGCAAATGTGGGGTAGGCAATAATTTTTTCTGTAGGCCAGAAAAGTATGGACATAAAAGAGAAACTTGGCAAGTTAGACTTCACCAAAATAAATCTTTCTGCCCATCCAAAGACACCAGTAAGAAAAAGAAAAGACCAGCCACAGACTGTGAGAAAACATTTGCAATGCACATAACCTAACAATGGGTCATTTGGGGAATATATGAACTTCTATAAATGGATAGTAAAAGGACATGACCAATTCAAGAAATGGACAAAAGACATAAACAGACGCTTCAGGACAGAAGACATTAAAATGGCTAATAAGAACATAAACAGATGTACAACATCATCAGTCGTCAGGAAAATGGAAATGAAAACTGCAATGAAATACCATTCCATCCACTAAAATAGCTGAAATTAAAAACACTGATGACATTGAACATGAATGTGAATGTGGGAAATTGGAATTCCCATCCCTTACTGATGGAAATGTAAAATGATAATGACTTTGGAAAACTATGTGGCAGTCTCTTATAAAGCAGAACCTAACTTGTGACTCAGTAATTTCACCGCTAGGTATTTCCTTAGAAGAAATGAAAACATAGTCTCACACAGAGATTTGTACAAGAATGTTTATAGCAATTTTATTCATAACAGCTAAATTCTGGAACCAACCCAGATGCCCATCAACAGGAGAGGACATATACAAAGTATGACATGTTTAGAGTGTAATACTATCCAGCAATAAAACAAAAGAACCATTGGTGTATGTAGCAACATGGATAAAGCTCAATAACATGTTGAGCCAAAGAGGCCTGTTGCAAAAGTACATAACGGCACGGTCTTATTTATCTGAGTACCAGTACAGACAAGTATAGTACCAAGAAGGAAGGATGGTGATGAAAATTAGAATAGTGGTGACTTAAGCATAGGGAAATTTCTGGGGTGGTGAAAAGGTTCCAAATCTTGACTCGGATGTTGGTTTCACAGTGGTTTATACTTAAGACATGGGCATCTCAATGAAAAAGAGGAGAGCAAGGCTCTGTTGGGCCTAAGATGGGTGTGTCCGTGAAGCTTGAAAACTGGAGTTCAACTTGAGCACACTGAGGTCTCTCCTCTGGTCACTGTCTGCATTCAGTCATCCTCATGTTGTTCTCATATCTCAGCCCTCTATTACTTCTCTGTCCATGGACCTGCCCTTACCTATCAACAGGTATCAGAGAAAACATGAGAAAGGAGATTTGAGCTTCTGAATGGATGGAGTCTTCATTTGGTGGAGAATGTAAAAAGAAAAAATAGGAAAGGTAGTCAGGAGATAACATGTGGACATATTTCATGAATAAATCCAAAGGAACATAAAACTCTACCCCCCCAGGTTGGGATGAGTGGATTATTTTCAAGTAATTTCATAGAACCATTAAGAAAAACTTAGAAATAACATGCCAGGCCAGGTCCATGTGGAAGATCTTCATTAAAGAGTTAGCCAGCTGGCAGCCCGTGGTGCTTTGGTTGAAGTCCAGTGGGAGAGTTTTGGAGGAGGTGAGAGAGGGGCACCTGCAGGATGGAATTTTTCAGGGAGTCAAAAATTAGAATAGTATTGGCAGACAGAAGGTTGGGGTATGGTGAGGAAACAGAGATGTAGTGGGAGGAAGTAGAAGACACATCAGAGAAGAGAGAGAGGAGATAAACCGAAAAAGCTGTCAAGGATCAGAGGTGAAAATGGAGAGAAGTATGTGGAAAGGAAAGATGAGAGGAAAATAAATAGCAAGAAATGGAGAAAGCCATGGAGGGGTGCAGAAGTGCCTACGTAGAGAAAAGGTTAAATGAGAAAGGAATACAATTGGTTATGAGTGAAAAGAGAACAAAAAGAGAGAGAAATAGACTGGGACATTGTATATTTGAGGTAAGAGTACTGGATATTGTCAAGTTTGGGCACAAGGATTGGTTCTATCAGCTATGATATTTTCTGATTAAACCAATTATCAAAGTGGCATTTGCAAAATACTCAGACTACATCAGGTTGCTCCCTGAGTAGTCCAATGATTCTCAAGCACAAATCTCAACTGTAATTTATCTTCAGAGTGCATTTACCCATGGACCTAAAGACTATTACCCAGTGTTCTGATAGAGACTTGCACTTGAACTTTTTCAAGAACCTTAAACTTGGTACTTCCAGAACTAAACACAACATCTTGTGTGTTTAGCCACATCCAACTCTGGTTCAGTATCCTTTCCCTCAGAGACAGATCACTATTGTCCCATGGTTTTCAAAATTGGAAACCTAAGAGTCACCCATGAGTGATTTCTTACCCAACATGGACATTTTGTCTTCAGATTACCCCTACCTGTCCCTTTCTTGCATTCCTGAGGTGTCTGGGTGTCTGGTCCAGATCTCTGTCACTCTCACTGTTCTCAAGGTAACATGTTCTGCTCATTTTCTTCCTCTAATTTAGCTCTCATCAAATACATTATTTGTACTTCAGTAAGAACAACTTACATTGTGTCATTTTCCTATTTACTTTCTTAATACACTAAGATTAAATAAATGAGCTTTTTTAATTGGCATCCAAAGTCATCCACAATGTACCACTTGCCTTTCCGCCATCACCTGCCTCCTAAAATACTACTCCAAGGTAGAATAAATTTTCCTCTGATAATTTCAGTTGTTAAATCTCTTTTTTCAAACTGAGCCTTTTCATATGCTCTTTGCCTTCTTTAAAACCGGTTTCATGTCCCACTACCTTCCTTTTCCCCTTCTCCAATTCAGTTAACTCTGATTTAACACACACTGTCTAACAGAGGCCTTGCTTTAGAGACATGTTCAAAGGAACAATCAAGAGACGAAAGATGGGAGGGAAAGAGCAGGCCCAGAGAAAGCGAGAGGAAAAGCAGCAGGAGCAGGAAAGGGAGAACTGCACCCAGAGAAACGGGCTCCAGGCGACAGCAGCCGAGTGAAACAGGCAGAGATTTAGAAAATGTATAGAATCGAATGGAAAGAAATGGATGAAAAAGAGAAGAAGGTGTACAGAAGAGAAGATTCTTCCATGAAGGGTGAATTATTCTCACCTCTGGTGAAGGTTAATGGAGCAAAGTTAACCTTCATGTCAGGTTGTCTGGGAAGGGCGCACGCTTCGTTTACTCGGGCTTTCTGGATTTTCTCATTATATGTTTTCTTCTTTTGATGCCTTCTTGGTTGTAAATCAAGATAGCTGAGGGATTTCATTCTTTTCTGCAGGGGACGGCAATGCCTGTCCTGAAATGCCTGATGAAGGAGAGCCTCAGGAAGCCTTGAGGTCCCTGCCAAGATGTGGGCCAGGTAAGGAAGGGGAGGATCGCTCTCTCTGACCTGCGGTTGTCGGGAGGTAGAATTCAAAGCTGGTATTTCCTGATACATTTGAGTCTCAGCATTCTCCACAATCAAAGGTACAGTTGGTCCTGGAATCCTGTGAGTCACATATATGTTTTTAAGTGCATGTCATAGTAGAAATATGCTAGAGTAAGACGACGTCTTTCATGCCTATTAATAATAAAAACTTGAATTTATACCTACTCATGCATTATCTAGAGAATAAAAACTAAGTATTTTTGTTTGTTGTTATTATTATTTCTTAATTATAGAAAGCCTTCAAAGGAAACATGTTCTTTCAGATTAACTACTTGCAAATCTAAATTATTATTTTTGTCGAATATTTTTTATGATGTTGCTATCTCACATAGTGACTAATTCAAAGAATTTTGGCAAAGAAAACGTCATTTTATCTCCACTACTTATGCATTTAGGTGAGCAAACTTCTCTACTCCTGAGCTTTTCTTCTTGTTTTCTCTTTCTCTTCCACCCTTTGTAGCTTTCTCTAAAGCAAGGCCTCTGTTAGATTTTACAGTGGAACCATAGACATGTGTAGGGACCTTTTACCTGTTCAGAAAGTGAAGCAAGAGCAGGACCAGAATCCCCAACAACTAACTCACTGCAGCAATAGTTGTCTGAGGCTGGTGGAGGATCAGATCGTCAAGCTCATTGAACAGAGTTCACAGGAGACCCCAGGAGGCCTGCCGGCTCCCAGGGGAGTGTCACAGGGCCCAGTGTTAGGGGACTATTATCCACCAAAGTCTTTCAGGAGTGAGAGGAGGGAAAAGCAGAGAGAGACAGTAGGACTGGAGACTTGCAGGTGAGAGGCAAGAGATCTACGAGAATGGAACCAGAAGACAAGCAGAGCCACAAGCAAGAAAGGTGATGACGGGCATCGAGGGGAAATGCAGAAGAAAAAGAGAAGGAATCCCAGAGAGTCAGTGAGATGTGCAGTGCCTCATGGTATAGAAGCAACAGTGTGATGACTGAAAAATGAAAAGAGAAAGAAGGTTGCTGAGCTGTGACAAGAAAAAGAGGCACAGCAAGGCTCTGGTGGGGCTCAGGCGAGGTCTTCAGGGCAACAGTTTCTCTCTTCTAAAGAGAAGCTCACCTGAGTGCTGACACCAGAACTATCAGGAGTTTCCTGAGGCCTGTTGTCCCATCACTGTTTCTAGGCTGTCATTTCCTTGTTTCTCTTTGGTTCCTTGTCAGCATCTTTGGAAGAGATGCCAAAGAAATACCAAAACTGCTGCCAGGTGGTGGGGGGAAGTAATTATGATGTAAAGGACCAATTACTTTGTTTCTTTGCCTGCCTGTCTGTATGCCAAGGACACTTCCCTTCCCTCTCTCCCACCCCTATAACACAAACACACTTGGTCAGCCTGTGGTTGTTTCCCCCCAGGTGTGTGGGAGGCAAGGGGGAATGGAAGTCCTTTAGTGGAGGATTTAAATTTTAGTTCGAAAAATTAGAAAATTAACTAGAGAGAACAGTTAGAGGCAGAGAACATAATAAAAGAGAACATAAGGGTAGAGAGTAATAAAAATGTAGTTTGGAGGCACCAAACAGAGTTATCCAAGCAGGCTTAATTTTATATAAATAAATGTGAAATCTAAATCCTTCCAGGATGGGGCTTGACAAGAGAGAGAGAATTTTAAACTTAATTTCTGAGGATTTTATGGGACTATGAAAGGCTGTATATAGGAGAGATGAAGTAGAAGTAAGTTAAAATAATAAACAGGAAGACAGTGGGGCAAAGAGGTAAAGAACATCATGGAGGGAGAAGGCAGAAATGCAAAAAAGATGGTAGACATCAGCAATAGGAAGTTGAGTCAACGAGACCCAGGAATGGCTTCCTGGTGCAGGTGCAGTGATATGAAGGCAGGGTTAGAGGGAGAAAGAAGGAAGGGGAGAAGGGAATGGGGTCAAGGACGTGCTAAAAGAAGTGGAGCAAAACTCAGTACAAACATACCTTTCTTCCCAGGGAGAAATTCTGCTCTGAACATCAGGGCTCAGCACAACACATCCAGGTATGCAGCTGGGTCACTGTCAATTGTCTGTCATATTTCTCTTTCTCTCTTCAGGGTGTTGGAAACTTACTCCACAAACAGATGAAGAAGAATCAGAAGAAACCCCCAGGTTACTACCTTACGATAGAGAAGGTAGTTAAGATTAAAATTGTCTATTATTTAAGTAAGATTTATTTTCCTGTCAACACCTGTTCTTTCATCTGTTTCTATCCGTCCATCCATCCTTCCTCATACACACAGACAGACTATGCCTAGCCTCTGCCTGCATTCATTGGGAGATACAAAGAGAAAAGAAGGATGAGTTCTTGTTGGTTGAAGCTTTCCTGCTCATAGAACATGGGCCAAGAGAGGGAGACTGGAAAATATATATGGAGTCATGAAATGAACAGAGATTGGAATGACTGCCAGTTTAACCTAAATAGTCATGGAATCCAAATATCACCAGGTTGGAATGTGTTATTAGGAAGGGGGGAGATAATTTTCAACCTACTTTCCCAAGGTTGTGACAATGAATATATCTGTATCTTGCACTATCAAAAACTCATGCAAAGGACTTTTGAGACGGATCTGGTAAGGGGGAGGGAAACTGCTCCTTTGTCACCTGCAAAAAACTAGTGGTAGGGGAGAAAGATGAGACAGAATATTCAGAAAGACTGCAATTTAAATTATTAGAGTTATATTTTAGGTTGAAAAATTAGAAAATTAACAGAGAGAATAGTTAGAGGCCGGGAAATGAACACCAGGGAAGAAAGGAGATAAGCTTGATGCTAAGATGCAGAATTTTAAAAGGCAGAGAAAATGATCTTAAGAAAGACACAGAGAGGAATAAAATGCCGATGGAAAGAAAC
Source organism: Perodicticus potto (assembly GCA_963574655.1). NCBI lineage: Eukaryota > Metazoa > Chordata > Mammalia > Primates > Lorisidae > Perodicticus > Perodicticus potto. The sequence goes on along the minus strand of CAUYRH010122384.1, from coordinate 28,987 downwards.
ACTGGAGGAGAGGCATAAACGTTATGCACAGATGAAAATCTAAAGGAGAATGAGAAAAAGTCAGCAGAGCATGAAAACTGGTTGCAAGGGAGAGAGACCAGTTTGGGACATTACACAGATTGAGGGAAAAGTCACTATACAGAAACAACTTCTAGCCCAAGGACAAAACATATTAGCAGAGAGTTTTCAGATTATGGTGACTCAGATTATCAATGTGGCACCTGTAATATCCTCAGAGGCAATCAGCCCTTCCTCAGGCATTCTTGTCTATTCCTACTTATAACTTAATGGCTCCAAAACATATGTCCAGACTTGTCTTCTAAGTTGAGTGCCTGAATACGTTCATGAAGCTATCAGAAAGACATCTCCATCTGCATGTTTTCTAGGAGTTTCAAGGCAAGACACTTCCAAAAATTGTACATATCGTGTTTCCTGTCACCAACTCTGCCTTCTTCTTTTTTTTTTTTTAATTTCAGATTAATGGGAGGGTACAGATGATTAAGTTACATTGTTTGCATTTGTTAGGTAGAGTCCAAGTTGTAGTACACCCTCACCAGGAGGTGTCCCTTATACCCTGACATTGTGCCCTCCTCCCCCCTCCCCCCTTCTTCTCCTCCCACTCAAGTTTAATTGAATTTTCCTCTTGTGTGGATGTGTATTTGACTACTGGTTTCATATTAGTATCGAGTACATTGGATACGTGCTTTTCTGTTCATGTGATACTTTACTAAGTAGAATGTTCTGCAACTCCATCCAGGTTACGACAAAAGACATAAACGCTCCATCTTTTTTGTGGCTGAATAGTACTCCATAGCATACATATACCACAGTTTATTAATCCATTCATGTGTTCATGGGCACTTGGGTTAATGTTCCCTATCTCAGTGTGGAACGTTATTGCTCATTCTTCAAGCAGAAACCTAGGAGTCATTAATGACTTGCTCCCCCCCCTCAGTTTAAACATCCCACCAATCATCTAGCTTAGTCAATTCCACCTTTGGTGTATCTTCCACCTCTCCCTTCCTTTTCTTCCCCAACTCAATAGTTCTGGTCAGATCCATGTCTTGTTGGTTGGGCTATAGCAGCAGCCTTCAGCCTCATGTCTTCCCTCTAGTCCTGCTCCATCACGTCCATTTTCTTCTGCTTAATTAGATGACTCTTTAAAAAAATGCAAATTGGTTTATTTTGCCTTCCTATTTTAAGGTAGTCATTTCTCGTTGTCATAAGGATTAAGTCTGTTTTCCTTCCCAGGGCTCCAGCTCCATGTATGTCTCTCTTGCTGATACTTGAAAGTTTACACACCACTTTCTCAGTAATTGTAATCTTCTGATTACTGAGCCTTTGCACCTGCTTATCCCTCTGCTTGGAACAGTCTTCCCATTCCACCTGACTCTTCATCTTGCTTTCTAATCTGGTGAAACTGTGTGGAAATTACATACGATCTCAGAGATCTCTTTTCTGATTCCTAAAAAAACTGCCAGATGAGAGATGAGGAAAAAACATAAAGTGCAGCGACATGGATGTGGGAGGGAGAAGAAGGAGGCAGAAATAGACCTGTAAAAATAAACAAATCAAGACCAAAAGTACCAAGAGAACCAACAGCAAGACACAGAGTTAGAAATGGAAGCAGTGGCTCGGCGCCTGTGGTTCAGTGGGCTAAGGCACCAGCCACATACACCTGAGCTGGCGGTTCGAATCCAGCCCGGGCCCGCCAAACAACAATGACGGCTGCAACCAAAAAATGGCCGGGCGTTGTGGCGGGTGCCTGCAGTCCCAGCTACTTGGGAGGCAGAGCCCAGGAATTGGAGGTTGCTGTGAGCTGTGATGCCACAGCACTCTATCCATGGTGACAGCTTGAGGTTCTGTCTCAAAAAAAAAAAAAAAAAAAGTGAGAGCTCTTATAGGAAATCCTGGGCATAGTCATTTTTTTTTCTCTAGTGCATATTCTGTCCTGTTATCTAAGGCCAGAAATTTGACCACAGATTTTCCAACATAAAGCCATTCACACAGTTTCTCTCCAGTGTGCATCTGCTTGTGTGACTGAAGGATGAACTGTTAGCACTCCTACAGTCATTATACTCAGGGGGTATAATGACTCTCCAGTGGGAAATTGTTTCTCGTGAATTAAGAAGGAACACTAACAAAGGGGCTTCAAGGCGAGTGGGAGGAAAACCTGGCCAGCTGAACCAGGAAGTCTGGTGGGCCCAGAATAATGTGGTATGAAGTAACCTAGGTAACCAATGACCAACAGAAAGAGACCCACTTCTAGGTCTCTTTGGAAGTGCCCTGAATTTTCTCTTTGTTCTTCCTAAATAAAATCTCTTTGTTACCCTAAAACTTGTGCAAGTTACTTTGCTTTGTACTCACACTGCCTGTGCCATTTTATTTCCAGTTCCATTTATTTTTATTTTCCATTACTTTGGTGCCATGTTTGAACTTTCTAGCTCAGCCAACTGGTCAACTGGTTTGGGGAACCAGGAACCTCAACCCCCAATATAAATAAAGCTGAATGCTCAGGTGAACTCTTTCACACATTTATTAACAGAGCTTCTCTCTCATGGGTGTTCTTATGAATAAAAGTGAGTGTTCTAGCTGAAGTGTTTCCCACACTAATTGATTTATAACATTTATCTCCAGTGTGAATATTCTTGCTACTAAAACCTTTTCCACAACGATGACATTTATACAGTTTCTCTCAAGTGTGAGTCAGCTTGTGTTGTCTAATGTAAGAGCAATGATTAAAGACTTTCCCACATAGGTGACATTTACAAGGTTTAATTACTTCCATTGTGAGTTTACTTATGGCAATGAAAAGACTGCCAGTTACCAAGAAGTTTTCCATATTGATTCCAGGCATAGGGTTTCTTTCCCGGATGAGTCACCACGTGCTGAGTTCATGAGAAGTTGTCAATGAAAACTTGACCCACATTCACTGTATTCAACGGGCCCCCTCCTTGTGGGAAAGAGATGACAGACTGCCGAGGGATTCCCCTCTTTCATTAATTCATTCCTCTATGAATGGATTTAGGATGATCATTTGTTGATGCTTATTATTTACATAACCAACTCTCTAGCGTGGAGAGATTTCTTCTTCTGCAGCATCTCAGTGGTATAGCTCTCTGACTTATTTTCAAGACTTCATTATATTTCAAAGATTAGCTGTGTGGACCTTGTCTATGCAATTGTCTTTATATAAGAGCTCAGTTAAGCAGGGCATAATGGTACATGCCTGTAATCCCAGCTACTCAGGAGGCTGAGGCTGGAGGGTCTCATGATGGAGGACGTGGTGTGCCACTATTGCATCTGTGAAATAGTCACTGCACTGCAGCCTGGGCAACATAGCAAGACCCCATCTCTTAAAACATATACACACATATACCATCACCACAGCTGCCAACTAACTCTCAGGTTACAGTTTTGAGCTCAGGGTAATTTCAAACTACATAAAACACACATACCCCCAGCTGTAACTAAAGTCATGTGATCTTGCTGCATTCCTAACTCATCCCATCCCCAGGTCTCTAACCTGGAGAAACAGGGTTCACCCCCGTGAAGCTAATCTCTGACAAGCAGGGAAAAGGTCCTTCCTTCAGCAAGTGTGCAGACATCATTTCTTGTTTTATAAGGCCACCAGACCTTCCTAAAATAATGAAAAAATTAGAACTTTCCCATGCTTACTATATGGGAGTGGCATTAAGGGAATGAACATATTGAAAAGAACACCAGGCACACATGAGTACATTTCAAATATTGACTTTTACATGGGGAAGAAATGTGAAATGGAGGAATACACCAGTGAATAGAAAGACACTTCAGGAAAATAAAAATTACAAAGTATTTTCAGGAATGAAGAGAAATAAAATGAAGATGAGATATTGGGGAGGGTATGAGAAGGAAAATCATTAAAGGGAAGGGACCAGGGCAAAGGCCACAATGTGAGGCTTCAACTCCAATGAAGACATTTACATATCTGAAGACAAATTGATAAATGTGAGTAATAATAACATGGTCTATGGAATTTCCCTTCCAATGGCTTCTCATAGTTTTCTTAAAATATCTTTCCTTATTGGTCGTCTGCACTGGGCATCATCAAAGTAGATGTTCCCTGCCTGACCAAGCTCCTCCTTGTCCTGAGCACACCTTTCTGCAGATGCCCCGGACTTAGGCCCTGGGAAGTCCTCTTCTTCCTGCCACAGCTTGAGGCTCCCACCGGGAAAACGCGCCTGATGTGAAGTTGCTCTGTGGGTGAAGTTGCACAGAGTTTGAATTCCGCTAACTGTGCATGACCTTCAGGTCCAGGGAAGATTCCTAATGAAGAGCAAAGTGGGCATCAAGGTGCCACCGGGGAAGAGGCCCTTGAATGCTGGGACAGGAGGAAGCCCTGACACTAAGCCCCAGTGAGGGCTCGGGTCACTGGTGTGCATGACTGACTCCGACAGAGAGTAAAGGATTAAATGTTTCCACAGTGGATTGGCCTTCATGTTAATAATTAATCCAATAGCCATCAGCTCCACCGGAACCATCTCAGATCTATTTGGAAAAGAAAATGCCTTTTACTTTTACTACTGTGGTCTCATACCCCAACTTAGAGCTTAGAACAGAACTGTCACTTGGTAAAAATGCAATCCATTTATTTATTTATTCATTCAAAACATAGTCATTGGGACTCAGTGCCTGTAACTCAGTGGCTAGGGCACCAGCCACATACACCGGAGCTGGAGGGTTTCGAATCCAGCCTGCCAAACAACAATGACAACTACAACCAAAACATAGCCAGGTGTTGTGGCGGGCGCCTGTAGTCCCAGCTACTTGGGAAGCTGAGGCAAGAGAATCGGTTAAGGCCAGGAGTTGGAGTTTGCTGTGGGCTGTGATGCCACAGCACTCTACCCAGGGTGACATAGTGAGACTCTGTTTGAAAAAAAAAAGTTTCTCTTGAGCGCAAATCTTGTTAAAAAGTGCAAAATGCTCTGGCATATTTTAAAATGGTGGCTTTTCTCCTTCCCCTGCTGGAAGCACAAGGGGATTTTTCTCCAGTACTCAGGGGAAGAATGTGGCAGAGTTCAGGGTGATGCTCACGGAGCTGGCTGGAGTCAAGCCCACAGGGCGTCTCCAGCATCTGCCAGCAGCACTTCAACTTCCAGGCGGTTCCGGGGAGGCCGCTGCCCTGGTTTTCTGTGCAGTAACTTGTTTCTTTGTGTTGGACTGTTGGTCTCTTCAACTGGGGAGGATGAATTTTGTCTTGTGACCTCATTTCCCTTATGTGTCTAAGAAGAATTCCAGATGTAAGTTTTTTAATAACATTTTGCAATAAAAGAAAGCAGAGCTCCTTGGAGAAGTGGATGACACTGAGACTGGGCGAGCCGATATACAAGACTGGATAGCACTAAGGTATCAGCAAGAATGGAAGTGCTCAAGAAAATGAACCAAAACCCACACAGATGGAATTTGGTCACAGAAAAAAGTGGCTAATGGAAAGATCACCCAATGGCCAAAGCAGGAAAAATGTGGGCATCGAAATGAATAATAGAGGATTAAATTATAACCAAAAGCTTAAAATAGCTGTGCAGGTGTCCATGCTGGTTTACACAAACGATTAAATAAACAAACGGTGATGAATAGAAATCTCTCACACAAAAGAATTCTATATAATTGATGCAGCTACTCAGCCAGCAGGGAGGTGGAGCTCACTGCCCACCTCTGAAGCTTGGGCTCTGCGTAGTGATTTCTTCCCAAAGACAACATGCAGTAAAGGACAGGAAGAAAGTGACTTCCCAGCAGGGAAACATGACAAACATAACTTCAGGCAGGTGATCAAAGTTAATGCAAACTGTGATAAGTCATCTTGGGAGAACATACCTTTGATATTGCTGATGGAAAAAACCCCCAAACTCTGTAAAATGACTTAAAGAAGTTTATTCTGAGCTGAACGTTGTGTGACAGACAGCCTGAAGCACGTGTCCTCAAGTGATTCTGAAGAAATGCGTTCAGGGTAGCCAGATTACAGTTTGGTCATATACATTCATGGAGACAGGAATTACATGTGCTACATAAAATCATAAACCAATACGTGAAAGTACATTGGTTTGGCCTTAAAATGTGGGACATTTCTAAGAAGGGGGAGTGTACAGGTTATAGGTGGGTTTAAAGATTCTGATTTGTAATTCCTTACATAAATGAAGCTTTACCTAAAGCTTGGAATGTTTTAAGTTAAGAAAAGAAAGTTTGTTAATCAGAGACAAGCCACTGGACTTATTCCAGGCATACATAAGTGGAGATTCAAGTGATCTGTTAAGTAACTTGATGGCCTGCAGATGCGGTTTGACTTTTGCCATACTTGGACTTCATTCCTTTTAAAGAGATAAAAAGTGACTCCAAAAGGGAGGGGGCATGACAAGGCATGTCTAACCTCCCGTCTCGTCATGGCCAGCAACTTAGCTTTACAGTTTTTCTGAGGTCCTTTTGCCTAAGAGAGGTTTCGCTCAGTCATCTGGGGGGAGGAGAGGTAGAGATTTTATTTTAGTTCACAATATGATGTGATAAGAAAGGCACTTCCTCAGATCACCTTCCCCAGAACCAATAACCACAATCTAATAATAAGAAAAACCCCAAGGAAATCTCAAAAGTGGAAGACATTCTATAATATACCAGACCAATACTCTTCAACATTGTCAAGGTCATTGAAAACAAGAAACGTCTCAACAGCTGTCACAGCCAAGAAAGCCAAATGAGTTACCAGTAATGTGTGTAATGTGGTGTCATGGATGGAACTCTGAAACAAAAAAGATAAAACTGAGGAAATCTGAATAAAGTATAGACATTAGCTTTAACAATGAAATAATATTGGTTCATTAACTGTAACAAATGTACCATACGGATGTAAGATGTTAATAAGAGAGGGAACTGGGTATGAATTATGTGGGAAATCTACCTCCCTAAATTTTGTGTACACCTGAAACTATTCTCAAATTAAAACTCTATTAAAAACATTGTTGGCCGGGCTCAGTGGCTCACGTCTGTAATCCTAGCACTCCTGGAGCCTGAGGCGAGTGGATTGCTGCAGTTCATGGGTTGGAGACCAGCCTGAAAAAGAGTGAGACCCCATCTCTAAAAAATAGCCAGACGTCGTGGCGGACACCTATAGTTGTCAGGTGCTGTTGCCCTCTAATACCAGCTACTTTGGTGGCTGAGCCAAGAGAATTGCTTAAGCTCAAGAGTTGAAGGTTGCTGTGAGCTGTGACACCACAGCACTCTACTGAGGGTGACATAGTGAGACTGTCTCAAAAAAAAAGTTGTTATATTTTTTCAACCACCTATTTGTTTAATTAGTTGTACTATTAATTACTAGTAATTGACACTAATAACTGGCCATGCTTTTTTTATGAGCATTTATAAAACTGAAAAGTAAACAATACAGACTAATATATAATTCCAAATAGTACCACTTTTACGTATTTTGTGATAAAATAAATAACACATATGGCCAGGTATGGTGGACTGTAACTTATTATGTGGTTTAATATGGAAACCTGCTAAAGCTCATTTATTTCATTTAATCTAAGATGCCGAAGATTGTAAAAACGCCCATTACCTTAGGTACCCTTAAAGTTGCAACCTATTAAACCGACATTCTTGACAAAAATAGAACTGCTCATGCCTGTACTCATATTATAGTCAGAGGAGTAAAAGGGCACCAAGTTCCAGGCTTGGCGTCATTAACATATTCAAAGTTAGAAGCATGTTGCAGGTTTTAACAGCTTGGTTCCAGCGACCGCAGCGCCACAGGAAGCGGCCACCAAGACCCCGCCTGGGCGGTTCTCCCCAGAAACAACGGGAATCTGTAAAAACCCACCCGGGGATGTCTGTGCGCCCCAGGGAGGGGACTTCTAGAAACACATGATCACCGTGTCCTCCAAAAAATAAAGGATAAGCCACGCGGGCCGCCCCAGAAAATGACAGCGCCTGTGGTCCCGGTCAAGAAAAGCGGCGGGATGTGACAGCAAAGCCTGTCCTCCCGGGGGATCGATAAGAAGCGCCTCCCGCACCAGGACGCTGCAGTCCAGGAGCTGGGACTCGAGGAGAGGCGTGCCCTGTGCAGGCGGAAGACGCATGCGCGGAGCAGATCGAAAAGGCGGTGCCGGGCGCCGCCTGCCGGCCGTCTGCGCACAATACAAAACCAGCGGAGAGCGATCCCAGCTGGCTGTCTTGTAGGGTACTCACCTTTCAGTGAAGAAGTTATAGGATGCCGTAATTCTGGAAATTCAAACCGAAGTAGGGCCCGCTTTCCCATGCCTTAATCAGAACAAATACAGGGAAGAAGCAAAGGCCAATAATACGAGTCAGTTTATTTCCTGTGTGTCAATAATAAACAATCGGAATTTGAAATGAATCTATACATATTACAAAAGCACCCCCAAGTTGTAGTTTTTATATAAATCTAACAAAACACACCAGTGGCTCCCTTTGCTCTTTTCAGGCCTTCGTACTTGGACTGAATTACATATCCAGCTTTCCTGGTTCTTCTGCTTACAGATAGTAGACCGTGAGTCAATTCCTGCAATAAATAGCCACATATATATGCACATATGCACACATGTACAATTCCTACTGGCTCCTTTTCTTTGGAGAACCCTGACTAATATGGGGGACACTACACACCGACTAGAACAACTCAAATCTGAAAACAGTGACAAGAGCAATTGCTATCGAGTAGGAAGAGCAGGAACTCATCCATCACTGGTGAAGGCATAATGGTACAGACTGGCACTACCAAGGGTAGCTTTGTTTCAAAGCTACACATAGTCTCACTACTCAGTCTAATAACTGTACTCCTAGGTATGTGGGCAACTTCTTTGAAGACTTATGTCCAAATAAAAACCAGCACACGATTAAGTGTAGCAGCTCTATTCAGATACCTCAAGTATCCAGATAGTTTGGGGAATCAGGATCTCTCTCAACAGGTGAATAAAATGGATGAATAACCAAGCTGGGTGTATTCTGCACAATGGGATACTATTCAACAATAAGTTAAGAGTGAACTTTCAACCACTCAAAGATGGATGAATCTTAAGTGAATATCACAAATGAAAGAAGCTCGTCTGAAGAGGCTACACGCTGTATGATTCTATTTACATGCCATTCTGCAAGAGGCAAAACTATGGAGATGGTGAGCAGATCAGTGTCTGTCAGTGGTTTGTTGGGGGGTGTTGAATAGAGGACTAGGATGCTGGCAGGAGGATGAAGGTGCCAGGTGGGAGGGAGCCTCCTGGGGCTGGCCAGCTCGTGCTGTGCTGTGCTGCACCTGTGTGAACAAGACCACTTCTCTCTGGGAGGGTCTTCTTCCATCACTTGTGCAAAGGATATTTCACTTTTAGTGATGACTTAGGAGAAAGGAGAGGTCCACCCTTGGGCACAGGCCCAGATTTTCCTCTCAGAACCAGGAAGACTCACAACTCAGGACAACCGTGCTTGGGTGTTCAGGTTCATTTCTGCAGAGACATCAAGCTGCTTTATGTCACTCTCTGCTTTCAATGCAACTTCTTTTACCTTTCTTTCTTGCTATCCATTGGGTGCTAGGAAATGTTTTTCAGACACTGAAGAGTGGTCATAGGACACAGGAAAAGACTCTGAAGGTCTTGTAGGTGTCATGCTGTATCCTCGGTCCCTGCAGAAGTTGACTTCTCAGGGCAGCTGTCCTCACCCTGGCTTTGGGACCTCCAGATGTTCAGGGGCACAGGTGGAGGCAGCAGGTGAGTGGGGGGAGAGTGATGAATGGACATGGCCGGTGTGTGTCACAAGCCAGAGCCTGATACCCAGGGGAAAGAGCACAGGCTGGGGGTCCACCAGAGGGTCAGGACTGAGGGCATTGGGCAGGAAGGGCCCAACAGGAGGCAGGAGTGGGAGCCATCTGCACCAGCAGTGCCATCTGGCTCCCCAGCCAGGCTTTCCGGTCAGTCCCTGCTGAAGTTGCAGGTACATCACAATGGCAGTGGGTGACATCAGTTAGTCCCCATCCCACACCCTTCACCCAGGAATTCCTCCTGGGGCCAGCTCACCTGTGAGTCACCCCTCCTCCAGGACACAGACTATCTGCGCTGGCACCCTGTAGTGAACTTGTTAGGATGCACAGAGAGTCATATTGGTCACATTACCAGGCAGAAGGGTGCCCAGCCCAGGATGTGAAGAGCAGGGAGTGGCAGGAGCCCAGCAAGGCTGTGTACCTCTAGTGGTGTCAGCACCCCCCTTCTTTACCTGCTCACTCACACTTTATCTTCTATAGCAAATTTATTTCTACAGTTTGTTCCTTGTCAGCCTCAGTCACAGTGAGTTTTCCTGTTGTTTTCTATTCTCCTTGAGCTTCATTTCAGCAGCCGATAACTCGTCACATTTGGAGTAATGTTTACCTGCGGCACAACAGAAGGGGCCAATACTGTCACAGTGGTCCCTGTGCTCCCCAGAAGTTCCAGCTCTGTGTGCTGCAACAGAACTCCTGAGTGATGAAGGACACTTCCTGGGGTTATTCCTTTTCATGCCTGGTGCCCATCATGTCACAGATGAACCAACTTCGAGAAAAAACGGGGAAAGAAATTTGGGAATTGAAGAAATGAGGTACCATAACTCAGGCTTTAATTCCCCAGGTGTGTGGAGTCCTGTGGATTTCATTCTGGTGGCTCATGTTAGTCCTCTCTTGTTCCTGAGGGATTTCCTTCAGGGAGTCTAATAGGCAAGAGGCCATATCAAGTGACACTTTCAGCAGGTGTCACTCAGCATAACTAATACATCCAAGACTGGTAAGTACCTTCCCTCGGTGAACTGAAGTCACCCAGAGAGAGTGAACTGGAGACAACGTGTCCACAGCCACAAGGTGTCATCAAGCTGGTGTGAGTTTGTCCCCACCTGTCACTGGCACACAGTAGGTTTCCAGGGTGAGATTAAACTTTGCCTATCCCTCTAAATCTAAAGAATAAGAAAGAGGATGCAATTCGCGGGGCTACTGTGACATCGTTCGCCACTAGCTCTTTCACTCCAGACTTGAGGCTGCTCTGGGGCATGGCTTAGAGTCACAATGTGCTGAGCCATCTGTTCACTTCACTGCACTTCTCACTTAGAAGACACCAGTTGTGATGTGTCCAACTTTCTTTCAGTCCTGATGAGGCAAATGAACCCCCTGCCCAGGCTGTCCCATGGGTGTGTGACCTCAGACTGAGACCTCCGAGTGGCGGAGAGGAGCACACACACAGCTAGGGATGCAGGGAGCTTGCTGGGCCCATCACCAGGGCTGGTGTGTGTAGGATTTCATTTCCCCACAAGGACACCCAGATTTCCTGTCACACGAACCCAGACAATGGTTTGCACTTCTATTTTTAAAAGTATGCATCCAAGCAATCATATTTCACCATCTTCCAGTGTCTCATCATGTCACCTTTGATCTATTTGTGCAGAGCTGTGAGTTTCATGAGATGACATGAAGTGTTTCGCCAGTTGACCCACGACCACTGACCTTAGAACACATGATCAGACAGAGCAGGAGACACTGCCAACAATTTACTTGGGATAGGAAATGTCCCTAGATGCCGTGTGGGCCTGACCCAAGGTGACAGGTGTGGAGAGGGTTGATGGGGAAGGGTGAAGGTCTGGGTGGGGTGAAGGCATTACTGAGGGGAACTAGTGGGAGGTCACCGGCCTGGCTGCCCAGGAGAGACCTGAGCCCAGTACTGGTAAGAAGAGAGGGTGGAGGGGCCAGGTGGCCCTGGAACCCACTGGCTGGGCACAGGAGGCCATGCCTCAGCTCTAAGGAAATGAGGCCTGCGGCCTGGGGTCAGAGAGGCCAAAAGACTAAAGGGGCACTGAGATTGGCAGGGCAGAGAGACCAATGGAAGACTGAGGCCCAGCAGGTCTGGGGTGAAGACGCGGGAGTTGGTGGTATGAGGGAGGAAGAAGGAGGTTTCTCCACCTGCCCAGACCCACTGAAGGCACAGCTGCGTGGGCAAGGGTCTGAGGGGTGGAGTGACAAGGCCAGGTTGAGTCCCCACAGTTGAGTTGGGGACATGGGCACTGGTTTGTGTGTGAAGAGGTAGGGAAATGCTTTAGAGTCCTGGAAATCAAAATAAAAATTAAAACAACAAAAACAGATAAAATCCCATACTTTTTTTTTTTTTTGAGACAGAGTCTCACCATGTCGCCCTCAGTAGAGTGCCGTGGCGTCACAGCTCATAGCAACCTTAAACTCCTGGGCTTAAGTGATTCTCTTGCCTCAGCCTCCCAAGTAGCTGGGACTATAGTCGCCTGCTGCAATGGCTGTTTTTTGTTGGAGTTGTCGTTGTTTAGCTGGCCCAGGCTGGGTTCAAACCTGCCAGCCTGGGTGTATGTGGCTGGAGCCCTACCCACTGAGCTATGGGCACTGCCAAAATCCTATGCTTTGTTTGGGGATTATTGCCTCAAAGTGCCTTTGGTAGATCTGTAGGTACAGAATGATGAGGCTCAAGTCACTAGTGGCCTGGAAGCCACCCCTGCACACAATAGTACTACTTCTGGCCATTACTTTACACCCTGCACATGTGAATTAATTCACATGCAGATACACGCTGTGGGTGTAAGCGGGGCTCCTCCCAGTGGAGTGGGCCTGCTCAGGACTGGGGGGCCTCAGGAATGATGCAGGCCCCCTGCAGGCTCAGGACCTGCCTATCAGCCCTGGACACGAGCCACAGAGAGAGCAGTTCCTAGTTCCACTGCCAGGAGGTTGGGCCAGCTTTGCCCAATGCTCACAGCTAGAGTCAGTTTCAGCTTGATGGAAACTGACAAACATTTATCGGTAGTTTATTAGAATAAACTACTAATAAATGATATGACCTGAGACTGTCACTAAAATGATTAGGACATAGTTCAACATGAAAAATAGATATCATCATGTACATATTCAACACTCGGATTGATTCAGAGAGTACTATGTTTGAGCACTTGGGAAATGCTTACTACCTTGAACAAGTAGTTTAGACAGTGTAAGTTCATTAACACTCATAATAACTCTAATGGCTCTAATTGTTCCTCCACATCAGAGCTGAGGAAAGTGAGACACAGGTGATCAATACAAAGCTTCACAGGTTGTGTCCTTGGGCATGAGGACTTAAAGTGTTCTGTCACCAGGGTCTGGGCCACTGACCCCTGGCTTGTTTGCTGATTGAGGATGCTGGTAATCTTGTGTGGCTCCATTTGTAGCCGCATTATTCACAATAGCCAAAAGCTGACAACCGCCCACGTGCCCATCAATAGATGCAGAGACCAACTCATGTGCTGTTTACATAGAGTGGAACTCTACTCCACTATAGGAAGGAATGAAATATTGACATATGCCCCAACATGAAAGAATTTTGAAAACATTATGCTCAGTGAAATAAACCAGACACAGAAGGACAAACAAATCCCTCTTACACAAGTTACCTAGAATCAACAAATCCATAAAGACACAAAGTGGAAAAGTGGTCACCAGGGTTTGGGATGACAGCAGAAGGGGGAGCTATTGGTAATGGGCACAGAATTTATGTTGAGGGTGATGGAGAAGTTTCAGGGATAGTTGGTGGTGATGGGTACGCAACACAGTGTATTTAATGTCACCACCTGCAAATGGTATTTAAATGATAAATATTATACATATTTTACCACAAAAGACATGGGCATAGCTCAGAAACAAATTCCTAGAAGAGGAAATGTGAGCAGCCAACGAACACAGGGACAGTGCCTCAACTTCACTATTGTGCTTCTGTGGCCACAAGGTGGAGCTATAATATGCTGTACTTGCTGGGACGCGCATCCTCAGATACCCTGTCTACCCTCTTCCTGCCTGACCCTGCCACTGCCTGACAGTACAGGGTGCGTGAGGGAGACTGATGGCTGGAAGGAGGGCTGCAATTACTTTGATATACCTGTCAGTATCACTGCTGTAACAGCATGCGTTCAAACTTCTGTAAGTTTTCCACACACTGTCTTCTTTGGTGGTACCTTCTCTTTTAGAGCCTTAGAAGCCATAGTATTTGAGCAGGACCCTCTGCTCTGAAGCCTGCTCCCATTTCTAAGGGACCCTCCTCCCAGTCCATAGAGATCAGCCCACTTCTGAGGGATCCATCTATAAAGATCAGTTCATCTAGGTGGTCATCCCACCTTTGAGGGACCCCTCTTCCCTTCCCAGAGATATTAGCTCATCTAGGTTATCATCTCACCTCTGGGGAACCGTTCTCCCACTCCATAAAGATCAGCTCATCTAGGTGGACATCCCACTTTTGAGGGACCCCCTCCTTCATCTTCATATAGATCAGCCCATCTAGGAGGTCATCCCACCTCTGACCAAACCTCCTCCCACTCCATAAATATTAGCTTATTTAGGTGGTCATCTCACATATAAGGGCCCCTCCTCCTAGGCCATAAACACCAGTTCATCTAGGTAGTTGTCCCAACTTCGAAGGACCCTCCTCCTACTCCATAAAGATCAGCTCATTTAGGTGTCATCCCACCTCTCAGGGACACGTCCCTCACTCCATGAAGAACAGCCCTTCTAGGTGGTCATCTCACCTTTGAGGGACCCTTCTCCCACTCCACATATATCAGCCCGTCTAGAGAGTCATCCTACTTCTCAGTGACCCCTCCCTGTTTATGGGAATCAAAATAGCCAAAATATTTTTCCTTTTCCCCAGTCCTGCCCACTTCTACTTTCTCCAACCTTGTAGGTTCCAAGAACCCCACTTTTATCTTGGTCCCGCCAATTTTGGGATTGGTATAGTTTTAGGTCTTAGACATCTTTTCAAATTCCTTCTATTCAAACCTCTTTGTTGTTTGGACCTGTGTAGTTTCTGTTTTCTTCACAGGATAATAACCAGCACATTGATGAGGGTGAGACACATTTAGAAGATCATCTGTCTTGTGCCTTGATGACTTTGTCTATACACAGGTGCTCATTCAGTGTTTTCGGTGTAAATCACTATAGCCTTTTTTTTTTTTTTTTTTTTTTTAAATACTCAAGACAACAACAGTCCACAGGTTTGTAACTGGTCATTTGGTCCTAGCTATTATTTTTTTTTTTTTTTTTTTTGCAGTTTTGGCCGGGGCCAGGCTTGAACCCACCACTACCCCCTGCATGTGGGGCTGGCACCCACTCCTTGAGCCACAGTCACCGCCCAATCACTGTAGCCTTTTTAACAGAAATTAGGCAGTAACTATTATTGCTCAAAATGCACAAACAATTTTCCCAAGCAATTTTACTTCTGGTTTACTTTACTTCTAGTTTAGAGCCACATTCTCCAAAGTGTATAGAGGTGCTCTCATATGTTTATTAATGCAGTGTTTGGACTTCAATATCCACAACAGAGGAAGTGGGTCATTAAACAATTATTTACACTTGGCACAACCATCTGTCACACAAAATAAATTTGATCTATGTGTAATGTGGTGGTAAGATTTTCTGAACATAGTTTAGTTTTTTAAAAAAAAAAAAAGGGCAGACTCTTGAACTACACTTCCGGTATAACACCATGTGTATGTACGGACATGTACGCAACACACCATAATACCTAATGCATGCATACACCAACGTTAAGTATATTTCTTTAAGTCTTGTGTAAATTACAAAAACATTGATAAATACTCTTTACATAATCTATTTAACAGAAATACTCTTAACATTGAGAAATACTCCTTAATACTCTTTATGTCAACAACTGTGATAAATCAATAGCATCCAAGTAAGGAAAGGCAAGGATCCAGTGGAAAAGTGGTTCTAAGTAGAAAGAATGTTGAAAAATGGGAAAAACCCAGAAACTTAACTTGTGAAATTTGAACACACCCCTATAATTCATGATATAGACTTCTGCCTTGAACTCCAACTCCGTCAGGACATAAGTCAGTTCTTGGATAATGCACTTACCCTCAACACTGACTGTCCTCGGATGTAAAATGTTTTAGTGATGTGTGATGAAGCACTGAGCACGGCACCTGCTGTACATAAGAACCGAGCAATTGGCTGCTGTTTTCTTCTTAGTCCCCACACAGACCCATGGCTGAGGAGTGTGTATTTTCTTACATAAAATACTTTGAAAATGTCTCACCACTTTCTTGGAGCTGATTGTCAAAAGGAGAAGATTCTGGCCCCTGGCCCATTTCCTCTCTCCTACCCTGGATGATCCCCCATGCCCAGCACAGTAGTTTCCTTCCACTCCTATACAGAAATGCCCTTCCAGGCAGAGACTGAGCACGTGCCCCTCCCAAGCCTGCTGTGTGAAAGTGCCCATATTCCTGCCTTTTCTTGTGATGAGTAAGCACAGAGAACGCTCTCTGCTTAGCAAGTCCCAGCAGGTTGCAGGCCTACAGTTCCCAGCAGCCTGAGAGCAGAGGCGCCTGCTCAGGTGCCCACCCTGGGGCCCCTGCTGCAAGCCTCATGCATCCTCTCAGGCTGACACAGGAAGGAAAGATGGGATCTGTGAACATTCTCACTTGGCAAAGGGAGGTGGGCAAAGTCCGCAGCAGCCAACCTGACAGCTCCAGTCCCATGTGCCGTCTCCACCCTGTCCCTGTGCGGAGCCAGGAGGCTAGTGCTCCCTCCTGCTCTGGAGTCTGCTCCATGGTGGGTTGGCTTGACCGTAAGGATCGCCTACACAGCTGATAAAACCGTGTTGCTGGGTGTGATGGTGAGGTGTTTCTGGATGGGATTAGCATTTGAGTCTGGAGACTGGGACAGGGCCAGATGGAACAGAAAGGCAAAGAGGAAGGGCCCGCTGTCTCCACTTAAGCTAGAGTGTTTACCTTCTCCTGCCCTCAACTCCAGAACTCCAGGTCCTCCTGTCCCCTCCCAGCCCCACTGGTCTTCATACTGAGTTACACCCTTCGCCCCCAGGTCTCACACCTTGACTCAGACTGAGCCACATGTGGCTCTTCTGAGTGTTCAGCTCATGGACAGCAGAGGGTGGGACTTCTCAGCCTGTGTCACTGTGTGAGCCTGGTCCCATAATCTGTTCTCATGTGTCTATATTCATCCTGCTGATTCCGTCTCTCTGGGGAACCCGGGCGGGGGCTGGAGGGCAGCTACGCACTTTCACGGAGGCTAAGACAGCAGGCAGCACTGGCCAGCCTACATCAGGAAGGGTGTGGGTGTTTGGTGTGGGAATCTGTGCCCCCAAATATTCAAGGCAGGGACTTCTCCCCTGACCTCTCCTGGACTCAGGGCCTCCCATCTCAATCCTTTGAGATGTGCAGAGTCTCTGGTTTTGCACTCCCCTGATGCTGAGTGGGGAGATTTGAGCCTATCTGGCCTGTCCTCCCGTCTGCTCCTCCTCACAGCTAAAGGGCCTGGGGGAGCAGGGCACAGCCCAGGTGGTCCAGGTTATGGGACTTGTTCTTTTCTGGTTTTCTCACTTTCACACTCTCCTGCACATTTGTTCACTGGGTTTTTGTTTTTGTGTGTTTTTTTTAATAACAGCAGATTAAAAAATAACTTTTTTAGGTGGATACCTTCACAAATGTAATGAAGGCAGCAGGATGGCGTGGGACAGCAGCCATCATCACCCAGTCCTGCTGACCCCGTCCCCTCCAAAGGCCAAAGCCAGCTCTGGGTAGGAACTGCCATTCCTTTCCCCAAGCCAGAGCTCCGGGGGTGGGGAGGCCAGGAGACCCTCCCCCATGGGTGCAGATACCTGTCTCCTTTCCCTTTATATAAATTTGGGAAGAATAAATAGTTTGGTTGTGAGAAGCCCACCCTACCCTGTTCAGAGGAGGTGGCTTTGTCAAAACTAATTGACCTTCTCTGACTACAGTGAGGCCCTTAGGGGGAGGGTGTGGAGGACACTCCACAAGCCTGGGGCCAGGAAGGACGGTCTGAGGTCCTGCCTCTGTGGCCCAGGCTGGCAGGACCTGGAGGGGCTGTGGCTTCCCTGGGGAGCAAGAAAGTGGGGTCCCTCAGAGCCATCATAGAATCCTGCAGCTGCACAGGACCTTGAGGAGCAGGCTGCTGCCCCGGGTCCACATTTTCACCTTTGAGCCCCTCCTGGGCAGGATTTCTTGCCTTATGTAAACTGCACCATGAGCCCCAGTGTCTTTGTTCTGACACTGGTGTTCCTCAGGGACAATACACCCTGCCCACAGGGGCAGCTCCAATGCCAGAAGGGTCCATCTCAGGGGACAGCAGGACAGCATGGGGGCAGGCAGCTGGCAAGCTGAGCAGGGCTCACACTCCTGACACCCAGGACACATCCATGCGGGGATGCTCCTCCACACCAGGGCAGATTCCTGCCTTAGAATTTCTCCCTGTCCTGTCCAGCAAATGCTACCTGGAGCCTTGGAGTTCCAGGGGGCAGCTGGGAAGCAGGGAGCTAAAGTAAGGAAGGGACCACCTTCCCAAAGAGAAATTCAGCCCCGCACTACTGTGGGGCCTCTCAGGTAAGCTCTCCAAGCTGCGGGAGCAGGAGCACAGGTTATATCGGGTAAAGGAAGAAGTGAGGGGTCTCCTTAGAGGTTTCCCAAAATGTTCCATGGGGGATCTCTCATGCCCTGTCAAGATTAGACCTTGAAACCTGCAGGTTCCCTGCAGGTAATTAATAATCAAGATCAAAGAGCCAGTGACAGGAACTGAAAGCCACTGTATTATTTATACTGTGCTCCTAAGCTCATTTTCCCAGATGATCCTCACAAGAACCTGGTTGTGTGGACTGGGGCCTTCCTCCAAGGGGGAGTCAGGAATGTAGGGATTTTAAAACTTGTCCAAGCCAGAACCAGCAAATGTCTAATGGCCAGGAGGGCCATTCGGGGGGTCCCTTCTCTGGTCATCTCTGTAGAGATCCTGTTTCCCCAGGCAGATCAATTCTGGGAACTGTCCTTGTCCTTGGCAGTTGTGGGCCTGGAACCTCATGGGAAGATGATGTGGAGGTCAAACCTGGCAGGGCCAGGGCTAGAGAGCAAACCCTGCCTCTGAAATGCCTGTCTTTTTTTTCATTTTCTTTTTTTTGTAGAGACAGAGTCTCATTTTATCGCTCTCGGTAGAGTGCCATGGCTGGCGTCACACAGCTCACAGCAACCTCCAACTCCTGGGCTTAGGCGATTCTCTTGCCTCAGCCTCCTGAGTAGCTGGGACTACAGGCGCCCACCACAACATCTGGCTATTTTTTGTTGCAGTTTGGCCAGGGCCAGGTTTCAACTTGCCACCCTTGGAAAGTGGGGCCAGCGCCCTACTCACTGAGCCACAGGTGCTGCCCTTTTCTTTTCTTTTTTTTTATGAGACAGAGTCTCCCTGGATAGAGTGCTATGGCATCACAGCTCACAGCATCCTCAAACTCCTGAGCTCAAGCAATCCTCTTGCCTCAATCTCCCCAGTAACTTGGACTACAAGTGCCTGCCACAACACCCAAATAGTTTGCCTTTTTTTTTAGTAGAGAGGAGTCTCACTCAGGCTGGCCTCAAACTCCTAAGCTCAAGCAATCCAACCACCTTGGCCTCCCAGAGTGCTGGGATTACAAGCGTGAGCTTCTGCACCTGGCTGAAAACTCCCTTTAGGGTCCCTCCTTCCCCACATGGGCACCATCCCCCACAGAAGCAGTGACCATTATCACTGACGGCTACCTTTCTAGGCGGGTTTTAAATTGGTATTCTTTCCTTTATATTCACTGTTGCAGTGATGGGAATATCCATCCTGTTCTCCACAAAACTCAGAAGTAGTTCCCTGCATGTGGTCCACAACGGCTCAGTCACCTGGACCATCAGGAACGTGCCCAGTTGACCCTCAGCATCTATCTGTAGGTTCCACATCCACAGGTTTAACTAATCATGCACCAAAAATATTTTTTTAAAAAGACAACAATAAAACCAATACACATTAAAAACACAACACAGTGTAACAACTATTTATGTAGCTTCTGCATGCCATTAGGCTGCATAAGTGATCTAGAGAGGATCACAGCACATGGGAGGGTGCATGTAGGTTACAAGCAAGGACCGCTCTGTTGTTTATATGGGACTTGAGCCTCTGTGAATTTTGGTGTCTCAAGGGGGCCCTGGAACCCATGCCCCATGGATACTGAGGGATGAGTATATGTCCACTGTCTCGTCAGAGTCTATCAGAGGCGCAGTCTCACCCTCCAAGTGTGACATTGTGGTGTGCAGCACACATGCACCTGGTCTCTGTGCCCAGACCCACTGTAGAGTTCCTGACCCTCCTAGTTTCCTGAATGATGGGGAAGAGAAGCATTTTGTGTTCTGAGGTGATTCTTGGTGACCCCTGGATGGCTTCAGGAGGGTGCTGACCACCTGAAGGACCAACCACATGATCAGAGGGTTAAAATGTTTAGTACCACCTCTCACCTTCAGGCAGGGGATGGGGGGTGGGAGGTGGGGAGAGATTGGGGACTGAGTTACTCAGCAGTGGCCAAAGATGTAATGAGTCTGCCTACACACTGCAGCCTCCACAGAAGCCCCAGCACCTGAGCTCTGAGACCCTCTGGAGGTGCTGGGGGTGTACAGAGTGGGCATGGGGACTCTGAGCACCCCTTCCCACACCATGCCCTGTCCTGAGCTGCATTCTTTGTGACAGACTGGCCATAGTGAGTAAAGTGCTTTCCTGGGTTCTGTAAGGTGTTCTGCTAATCACAGAGCCCAAGGAGGGTCACCAGAGCCCCCATTACAGCTGCTCAGTCAGAAGCACAACAAGCCCAGGACACCCAATTGGGGTCTGGCGTGAGACAGTCTCAGGGACTGCATTAGCTCTGAGCTAGAAGTGTGAGATGGGCGCTGTGCAAAGAAACAGCTCAGATCAACTCAGCACTGGATGGATGAGGTGCTTGGCTCAGATGCACCTAAGCAGGGGCAGCCAACCATGCGTGCTGAGGGCCTACTCTCCAGGGTTGCTGATTTCTCCTAAGAACTCATCTGTGGCCCCCAAGTCACAATATCCGGAATTGTACTCTGGCCCCTGTATACACTGCAGAGAAGCCTTGGTCCCCATTCTACCTCCTGCCGGCCTACCCTGTCATCTCTCCTGACAGTTCCTGTCCCTGGGGACTCTGAGTTCTGAGGATGGATTTAGGGAAGTGGATGGGATGGAGAGTAGGCAAAAACAAGTCAAAGTCCTTCGGTGGGCTGGGCTTAGGACTGCTGTATGAGATTGGTGTCTCCTTTTCACACATTAGTAAATATGCCTGGCACTGAATGCAGTGTGTGACAGAAGAAAGGACTCAACCCTACACGAAATAATGAAAGTTGAAACCAAAGCTCAGGGCTCACCACATGCAGAAGCAGCCACCAGCATTGTCCATCATCTGAAATGTGCTGCTGCCCCAGCCACTGGGCATAGAGAGGGTGCGGTTCAGTGCAGAGTTCCAGGCCTGTGTCACAAAGCTGGGGGAGGGGACAGAACCCACTGGACCCACACTCCCTGCTTCTAGATCCCTCCACTCTTCTCTGGGATTACCTGTTTTTATCTCCAAGCTTACTTTACTGCAGGTTCTTTCTCACTCTTATTATTATTATTATTATTATTATTATTATTATTATTATTATTTGAGACAGAGCCTCAAGCTGTTGCCCTGGGTAGAGTGCCGTGACATCACAGCTCACAGTAACCTCCAACTCCTAGGCTCAAGCAATTCTTCTGCCTCTGCCTCCCAAGTAGTTGGAACTACAGGTGCTCACCACAACACCTGGCTATTTTTTGGTTGTAGTTGTCATTGTTGTTTGGTAGGCCCAGGCTAGATTCGAACCCGCCAGTTCTGGTGTATGTGGGTGGCGTCTTAACTGCTTGAGCTAGAGGCACTGAGCCTTCTCACTCTACTTATAACCCAGATGTTGCAGAGTTCCCCTTTCCCCACAGAGAAAGAGAGCTGATGCACACCTTTGGACTTTAAGGTGTCCCAGGAGTTTTTTCTAATTTCATGGTATTAAAGTTTAAAAAATACTATACAGTGCACGGATGGAAAATACAATATGAATTTACACAAGCTCAATGTGCTGTGAAAGGAGGACTCATGCCAGAGAACAGATTGATCTAGAGGAGCCCTCTCATTGGATAAGAAGCCTCCAAATGCCCCTCAGGCACTGGCTGCTCAGGCCCTTCCCTGAGACATCTCCACGTGGGCACACAGTGACATAGCGCACCTTCCTCCCTCCTTGCAGTAAAGGAAGTTTGGAGATGAAAAATAGGTAACCCCAGAGAAGGGCAGATAGATGGATCTAGAAGGCAGGAGGGGATGGATCTACTGGGTTGGGTGGGTGAGGGGCTGTAGGTCCCCTCCCCCAGCTTTGTGACAGCTGCCTGGAGCTCTGCACTGAGCTACACCCACTCTGTGCCCTGTGGCTGAGGCAACTGCACACGTTGCCCGTGGAAGACCTGAGGACAGAGCTGAATTAGACCCAGTTTCTCTTTCTTACCACTTTCATGACCTGGACACATCATGGGCTTCTCAGGCCTTTCAGGCTCACCTCCTGCACAATGGGGTCATCCCACCTCCTCCTCCCTAGGCATCTCAGCAAGCATCGGTGAGATGACACCAAAAAAAACCTGTGGGCTGTCACATATAGCTGCTGCTCAAAATTAGAGATAAAATGCAGGAAGGGGTAGGAAGTAGAATGGAATTCAACAAATAGGCCTGAATTCCTACCACAAGATCTTGGAAATGCCTTCTCCTCCCAGCCTCATTTCTCTGTCTGCACCAGAGTGTTGAAGTTAAATGACCTCAGATCTTGTCCACCTCCATAAATCCTCCCAGGTGATTCTCATCAGGTTTGGATTAAAACCCAAGCGCCTCTTCTAGGCCATCTATCAAAAGAAGTTTAGAGAGTAAAGCTGCTAATTTTAAATTTTATGTTTTGGCAGTGGATTACAGCACTGATGTTACCTTGCCAATGGCTCACCTTGCTTATTTTATTAGAGGTATTGATAATGAATATAAAGTCACTGAAAAGATGACTTTTTTAGTGCCATTAAAGGACACAACTAAATCAAGAAATTTATACAAGGCAGTAAAAAATATGTTAAAGCAATTCTCTTCGTCCATTGTCAACATATCTGGTATAGTTACTGATGGAGCTGCAGCGAGGGTAGGTAAAAGAGAAGGACCTGTAAAATTAGTAGGTTGTGTCCCTGGGTGGGGAGGGGGAGAGAAGAGAAGAGAGAAAATATTGTAAATATCTTGCTAAATCAAATCTACCCTTATTTGCAGGTGATTACACAAAAACTTGTGGGTCAGGAATCAGGGAAGGCTGGAAGCCATTGTGGGAACTTCTTGTGATACAGCTCCACATGAGATAGTAGAGACCGATTCTAAGTATAATGGGAAGGCTTCAGAAGGTTTTGTGCCAAGGGGAGATGACATCTGAATTCCAGTTCATTCCAGCCTTTCTAGAGCACAGTCTGGGAAACAAGACAAGAAGGGGAGTGGGTTTCCCCCGATCACAGAACCTGGCCCAGGCCTGTTTTGGGATGTTCCATGCTCATTTTGGTAATATTTCCAGCTCTGAGATTGTGCGTTAGTTATATGGGACACTGGCCCATGGGTAATGTAAGTACTCATAGGTATATACACCTGGTGATATCCCTTGGAAGTAGATGCTAGAATAATCCTGTGATCCTCCAGGGGTGGAGGCGGGGCTGGTGCTAGGAAGGCCCTGAAGGGCCTAACTGAGGGCCATAGAACTGGACAGAAGGAGGAACTGGGTTGATCCAGCTCTGTCTCCTCAAGCTGGGCCCTGGCTGTACCCAAGCCTGTCCTAAGCACTGTGGCGGAAGCTATGACACATCATGGGGGTGGAGGCTCAGGAAAGCTCTGAGTGGGAGTCTTTTCTTTTTTCTTTCTTTCTTTCTTTTTTTTTTTAGAGACAGAGTCTCAGTCTATTGCTCTCGGTAGAGTGCGGTGGTGTCACAGCTCACAGCAATCTCCAGCTCTTGGGCTTAGGCAATTCTCTTGCTTGAGCCTCCTGAGTAGCTGGGAGGGCATGGAGCAAGATTCAGAATGAGGGAAACCCATGTCCATTTTTTACAGCTCTTAGACAAAATACAAATGAGCCTTATCCAGATTTCATCGCTGGTCTTTAAGACAAAGCTAAGAAGGCTGTCCCAGAAGAACATGGCAGGAGAATTGTTATAGAGTTGATGGCCTTGGAGCAAGAAAATCTTGATTGCCAAACCACAATCAGGCCCATTAAAGGAAAAATTCCTCCAGGAGGAGATGTGATTATGAGTTACATTAAAGCCTGTGAAAGAGTTGGAAGTACCACACATACAGCCACAGTAATGGCTCAAGCCATGGCAGGAATTAGAATAGGAGGACTAATTTCTAATTTTTCTGGGAAACGTTTTGGCTGTGGTCAAATAGGACATATTAAGAAGCAGTGCCTGCAGTATGCATCTCAGCCATGGCAGGGCAACCAGTCAACTCAAAAAAATACACTTCCACCAAGTGTTTGCCCCAGATGCAAAAAAGGCAAGAACTGGATGAAACACTGCCACTTAAATTTGATAAAGACAGAAACCCACTCCCCGCAGTTCAGGGAAATGGAGGGAGGGGTCATCCTTAGGCCCCAAATCAAACTGGAATTTGAATCCAACAGTTTGTCCCACAGGAAGCACAAACTGTTGCAGCAATGATGGCCTTGCAGTCAGAAAGTAAATAAGATGTCAAACCCTGTACAACAGTACAACAGTAGTCCCCACCACAGAAGTCAGTGCAACAGTAGATTTATGCAGCACTCAAGATATTTCCCTTATGTTAGGAGAAGAGTCCATTAAAGTTCCTACAGGAGTTTATGAGCCTCTCTTGGAAGGGACAGTGGGACTTTTATTGGGGTGATCAAGTTTAAATTTAAAAAGAGTAAAAGTTCACACTGGAGTAATTGACTGATTGTACTGACAAAATTCAAATTGTGATTAGCTCAAGTATTCCTAGGCAGGCTCAAGCTGGTGACCACATTGCACAGCTGTTATCACTGGCCTATGTAAAAGTAAAGGAGAGTTCTAAAAAATGGACAGGAGGTTTTGGAGTACGAATAATATTGGAAAAGTTGTTTATTGTGTTAGCCAAGTTACATATGAGAGACCTGTTCATACTGTTACTATTCAAGGGAAGGCATTTCAGGGGATGGTGGATACAGGAAATGTTTCTATCATAGCCCTAGATCAGTGGCCAAAGTCTTGGCCCAAACAACAGACCGTCACTGGCTTAGTTGGGGTGGGTCAAGCAGTTGAAGTTTATGAGAGTGCTTTAATTTTACATTGTGCAGGTACAGAGGGACAAGAAGGCACTATCAAACCCAGGAATGGATTAACAAGCTATGGTATATGTACACTATGGAATACTATTCAGCCATTAAAAAGAAATGGAGACTTTACAGCCTTTGTATTAACCTGGATGGAAGTGGAACACATTATTCTTAGTAAAGCATCACAAGAATGGAGAAGCATGAATCCCATGTACTCAAGTTTGATATGAGGACAGTTAATGACAATTATTGTCATGGTGGGGGTGAGGGAAGGGGAGAACAGAGAGAGAAAGAATGAGGGAGGGATGGGGAAAGGAAGAGCAGAGAGAGGGAAGGAGTGAGGGGGGTTGGGTCTTGGTGTGTGCCAAGACATGATTGGGGGCAAAACACGATTGTAAGAGGGACTTTACCCAACAAATGCAAGCAGTATAACATGTTTTCTTGTACCCTCAATGAATCCCCAACAATAAAAAGAAAGAAAGAAAGAAAGAAAAAATGTCATGAAGGCTATGTTAACAAGTTTTATGAAACTATTTCAGATTGTATATGAAACCAGCACATTGTACCCCATGATTGCATTAATGTACACAGCTATGATTTAACAATAAAAAAAAACATGCACTATAACAAAAAAAAAAAAAAAAATCTTTCACATACCTACACTTTAATACCCATGACTTAACTTGTACAAATCTCCGTAACCTTATAAAAACAGAGATTACTTGAGGTCCAAACCATCAGTTTCTGCTTTCAGGGAGCTCAGAGATTTTCCACAGATTTGTAAGAGATTTAAAGACTGCAGATCTCAGAAGAGAAGACTGTGTCTGACGTAAGAGGTAGACTTGAAAAACGCATGTAGTTTTAAAAATTGTGCTGTTGAATATTTGTGTGTACATGCTACATTTTAAACTGTCTGATTTTGCTAATGGCTTGTATATGAAATAACATTAGCTTAAAATTATCAAACAGTGAAGTACTGCTTTTTAAAATGAAGTATCTTATTTAAAATGAAAATCTACATTATTTTACCCCCTCAAACTTATATCCAAAAGACAGCTGTTGATTCTTTAGTCTCAAACTATTCTCACTGCTCCACCTTCCCTTGTGACTTACCCTTACAAACCTTGCATCCTCCCCTTTCCCTTAGTTATTATGCTCCAGCTGTATTACCTCCTCTGCTGTTATCTGAACAGGGGACACTTCCTCTGGTAGCTGGGTTGCTATTAGTGCTCCGTACCATTGTGACAGGCTGATTGCTCTCACTCCCAGTTCACAACACCCTGCTTATGTTCCTTGGGGACCCATGGTCTTATTTATATGTTTACTTCTGTATTACTTGTGTCCCCCACTGGTCCATAGTTACCTTGGTGGCAGGGATCCTGTCTGTCTCCTCTCCAACATCTCCAGCACCTAGTGTGGAGCCTAGGACATAGTTGGTGCTCCATGAATGTGACCAGTAAAGGATCAAACAGGAGTAAGTTACAACCAAGATTCAAACCCTGGGTGTCTGAGAAGATGTGCGTATGTGTTGAGCCATAATTAATGTGTGGCCACAGAGTGAACCATGTTGATTAGACACCTGCTGGGCAGCTTGTTTCTGGCAACTTCAGCCATTTGAATGCAGTAAAGGAGAAAGTTGTTTCCATTCGCTTCATTTTTCCATGGGGTCTTGAACCTCAGAAGAATAATTGCCATAACACCTTTCTGTTATCTCCCAGTGGTCTGGGGTCTCCATTCAGCCTTGACTATTGTGGGAAAAGCATTTTCTCTCAATGAGGCTTCCTACTGTTTCTGAATTTACCTATACTTCTAATGGCTGATTAATTTATATAAAAATCTGTTTCTTTACATAGCAAGATAAAGATGACAGCTCCAATTGAGAATGCTGACCCAGCTCCCACCCACTTCTCGCAGCTCAGCTGAAGTGACCTTCCCTTGGGGAGCTTTCCTTCAGGTCTTTGACATTCTCTACTGTCCTCAATGGCATTGATCACATTCAGGATGAAAATAAATTAATGTGTACTCTGGTTTTGGTCCCAACCCCAATCTAAAAATCTCCTTGAGGGCAGAAAACATGTCTGTTCTTTTTAATTATCTCCAATACTTGGTATGTAATTAATCTTTTCCAGCTTTCAAATTCAGGTATCTCTGAAATGTGGACCCATTTTCTAGGAGCAGTGCATCGCAACTGTGTCCGTCATATTAAATAAATTTCTGGAAAGCTCAAATACATGGCCATGAGTGGCTCAATGCGAGGAGTAGGATACATGTATATATTTTTTCACATATATATGTATATGCGCAACCGGTGGCATATCCTGGGTTGCAGGGTAGCCTTTTGTTCCTTGGGTAGACTCTTTTATTTTTTTTGAACAGTAATTGATGTGATTATGTTTATACTATCAAATTGTTGATGAACTTTGGAAGTTTTTTGGAAAGTAAATGTTAAGGATAGAATTCTCAGCCAGGTGTCATGGCTCACACATGTAATCCTAGCACTCTAGGAGGCTAAGGCGGGTGGATTGTTTGAGCTCACAAGTTCAAGACCATCCTGAGCAAAAGTGAGACCTTGTCTCTAAATAAATAGCCAGGCACTGTGGCAGATGCCTACAGTCCCAACTACTTGGGAAGCTGAGGCAGGAGGATTACTTGAGCCCAAAAGTTTCTACCGCACTCTACCAAGGGTGACAGAGGGAGACTTTAAAAATAAAAAAAATTCTGACCACATTTACATTTCATTATTTTGTTTTCAGCTTGCCCTGTAAATTTTGGCCATGATGGAATGTAGTTAAGGATCTTAAGGGATAAGTATAATAGAGAGTTCTACAAAAATTTTGTCATTTGCTTCCCTTAAAAGAAAAAAAATGTCATAACTGAATTAAAAGATCCTGTCATCTTAATTAAGAACATAAGCTATGCCAAGTGAGATGTAGTAACATGATTTTAAATTGATAATTAGTGCATGAAAGGCACTTGGCACTGAAACACCCAGAAGTATCAGTGGCATAACTTCAGCATTAAAAATTGCTAAATGTAATCCAAATATTAGTGTGGAAATCAAAACTGTATCAGGTAGTTAATTATTTATATAATGTCTTCAGAAAATATAGTTAATTACATTAAATTTTAAAATCAAAATAAAACGTGCAGTTTATTTAAAAACTATAGTACCTGGAGGCATAGTACATTTCTGTGTATGTATATATTTACATATCATTAAAAATTAATACTTGCCCTCCTTTACTGCAAGTCATAAACCCCAAAGGAAATATCTTTCACATGTTTCTTTTGAAAGTACTCTTCATATCTCCAAATAATGTGCCTGTTCTGTTGTAAACTGATTTGTTCATTGTAGACGCTATCTTTTGATTTCTTGTTTCAGTGGATGAGAATTTCCTTTCCCTTCCCCTCTCTTACAATATAATTGCATGTCTGATTTTAATTAATTCAGGAATTATGTTGCCCTCTTTAAAATTTAATTCTGTAAATAGAATTTGTTGTAGACTCTAGAAATATAATATGATTTCTCCTTTTTTGTTCAAATTCAGTTTTTTCTGTAGCTTTATTTTATTTTAGTTATTCCACCCCAACATCTTCTCTCCCTCCTCTCCCTTCCTTTGCCCCTTTCCCCATATTCTTGTGCTATAGTTGGGTTATAGCTGTCATATGAAAGCTATAAATTAGCTTCATAGTAGGGCTAAGTAAATTAGATACTTTTCTTCCATTCTTGAGATACTTTGCTAAGAGGAATATGTTCCAGCTCCATCCATGTAAA